>JAOQML010053915.1:0-10215 GCA_027568935.1 Erythroxylum urbanii
CTAATAATATATTTTTAATTATTTATACAAAAATTAATATTTTATCAAATCAATAGGCTTTTTAGTTATTTCATTTCTTTTTAGCAATTGCAATCGCAACTGCAATCACAACTACACTTGCTAAACACCTATTTTCATGTTTTAGCAGTTACTAAAATAGCAATCCCAAATATATAAATACTTATTGAGAATAAGTACTTATCATTTGAGCAGGTTGATTTTAGCAGATTATCAAGCCTAAGTCCCTTAAATGAATAATGATGAAGGCATGCGAGTCGTCCGAAAGAATGCATTTATATTTAAGTTGAAACTAACGAGAGTCAGAGATTGATAAAAAGTGTTGGTTAGTACGGGAGTTTGGATTTCTCTACATACATAATCTTATTCTATTAAACAAATTAACAGGCTTTTCTGTATCTATTTTTTATCTTGATTTTCTTAAGCGATCTAGTTACATTTATTCTTTCCAAGTTCACTACCCATAACACTTACAATAAATGTGTGAACTATTGCCATAATTTTAATTAATTAATTATATTTTATATAAGTGTTAACTATTTTTTTACCAATCAATCAATTTATTATATTTTAATTAGTCCATCAATAAATACTATTTGAATTAATTAAACATATTTTTATTATATCTAAAAGCTAAAGAACTTTAAAAAGTTTACTATATAAATCAATTATGAAGTAAAACATATTAAAAAATGCACAAATTTTTAAAGGTGTTTGATATTTTTATTTTAGTAAATAATAATTTTTATATGTAGTAAAAATACAATATATGACATATTGTAGTAGTTAACGACAACAACAATAACACTCAGTAGGAGTCCCACTGAAGTGCGAGATTTTGAGTGGTCAAGTAGTATACAACTTTATCCCTACCTGATAGAGAGGTTATTTCCGAAGATTATAGTAGCCATTTAACAAAAATACTAATCTAACGTAACTCATTATGTTATTTATATTAACAAAAAATTTAATATTGGATAATTTTCCAAAAAATTAAAAGCTAGGGCAATTTAGCGTCACTTTTTAAAATTTGAGTTAATATTACAAAATTAAGTAAATTTTATTTTTATATTAACCCTTGCATGTAAGTAAACCTTTATTTTTTACAAAATTAACCATATTTTATGGTAAAAAGAGGAATAAAATATTCTTTTTACCTACAAAATCATTACTATGATATTGCTAAAATTCTCCTTTATTAGATTATGATTATGTTCAGCACATTTAATTCGTATAAGAAGAATTGTAAAATAAGGTCGAAGATCCTACAGCGTAGAATATTTAAAGAAAAGGACAGCTCATCCTTACAAAGAAACTATTTTTCTTTTGGTCCAAACAAGCACGTCTCTAGGGTTTTAAGCTATTAGATAGCATATATATGTTCCAACAAGATTCACTTATGTCTGCATAATTAGTAAACAGTATGTACATAAACTTGAATTTAACAAATTAATTTTGAATTAAATAAATTTTGAAATGAATTCCAATTTAAAAAATTAACTGAAACAATTCGGAATTTTATTACAAAATGAGGGTGTTCTATCATTTCCTTTCAATCCTCTCTTAATGGTTATTTCTTTGGCATACAAATGATTGTGCATGCAAACTATCTTCTGCTAATCCAAACTTAGCATTGTAGGCCTTAATATTGAATAAAGAGTATCTAATTACATTAACTTTATGTGTATTCGTAATTTTAATTTTTAACTTGATTTTAAATCACTTTCTTGCGACTTATATGCATGAGTATTATTTGTTTAGTCCTTGACAAACTTGATCAAAAGACTTGCAAGTTACTAAATCAGTGGAAAACATAAAAGAAGCTTTTCTTCTTTGTTGAATCTCAAATCATAATGAAGTTTTTGGTTGCTAATGGTCTAAACTCTTGGATTAGAACCTTTATGATATCGACACCTGGTGTCACTTGAGATGAGTTGGTATGATAGAGATGAGATCACCAAGTAGGGGACACTTTTTTAACTTGTAAAGGATTTCATCATAGGGCCTTTTGTAGAATCTCAAGAACGATAATGAGCCTTGTTAGTCTTACAATTCTTTCTGAAAAATATAGCTAGTGATTGGAGGGAAAAAGGCCATAAAGTCTATAGTTGGCTAATTTTAAATGGCTCACTTATCGTCACATGGTGCGGCATCGGAGTCAAAGGGAACAAACTTTTGATGATAGGCCTTGTGTAACCGTTGATGCCTCAACGTGATGTTATAGCAATGGATGATACGAAAGAGATGGACCCCGCATTGAGTGGTGAGATTTGTGTCGAGCGCAAAGGAGATTTACTCGTGGCCCGCATTTTCATAGCAGTCAGGTCAGTCAAGACAAGATACCATGGTTTGAGTGAGTTAAAACGTTTCGACACAATAAATGAAAACCTTGAAGATGACATAAGCCATCCTTAGTTGTTGGTTTGATCAACGAAGGCTCAAATTGGATGGAAGAGACTCACGAGTTACTGCAAAAATCACAGAATTGTAATGATTCTTCAAAGTCCAGTGAAGATACCACCATTGTGACCACTAATAGCTTAACAAATGGTCAGGTACCCTACAATAATTCACATTCCACAATTATTAAGCAAGCAACATTTGACTTATGAGTAAGTAGAAGACCTCGCTATAGAAAATTAATAAAAAAAGGTAAAGGAAGGAATGAGAGGAGGTCAGTAGCAATAGCCTCTTATAGGTCCTACAAGTGAAAGAGTTTTTAGTTATTTATGGTATAGAATAAGACATGATATTAAAAGATTCAAGAATTAGCGAGATAAATTTGAATTTTACTTTCCATAAATAAGAAAATAGAAATGGCGGGTCCATTATGAAAGCCTTGTAAAGCCTACATAGGTAATACTCTCTTATAATTCTCAGTGTTAGTAGCAGAAGATTCGTAAAAGCTGAAGCAGATCTAAAGAAGCTTGAGAAGGTAAGATGAATAAACTATAAGAAAAAAATGCTAGTGCTACACCCACACCCAGTTATTAATTTAAATCTAATTATAAGGCTTTCAAGAAATCAAGAAATTAGGCAATAATATTAATTGCGGACACAACATATTTTATGAATGTGAAGATTTGAAACGATTAAGATAGAGGTCAATAATGGACTATATATAAGTGTAATATGCTACTGAGGTGAATACAACTTTAGAAGAAAGAAAAAGATGATTTTATGTCACTATGATTCAATTGAGCATGTTAAAAACATGAAATTATCTATGCAAACTTTTGTTCTAACAATTCATCGAGTAGAACATTTATGTGTAAATCAAGCAAAAAGGTCACTTTTATAACATCCAAAGGTTAAAATTTGTACAGTATGAAATTTTGTAAGAGAAATAATATAAAAAACACGAAAATCTAGCAATAAATAAGTCCATTAACTCTTTCACGCACAATAATAGAATAAAGAAGATGTGACATCAAGAGGCAATTTAGACATTACATGGGAATATAGCCGAGCTCTGAGTTTAAGATCATACATTTTTACCGGAGGAAAAAGTGTTACATATCCCTAAAATTTTATGGGTTATTAACAAAAATTTAGAAGAAATGAACATATTTTCATCGAAGAGGAGTACAAATTGTTCGTTGTTTCTTGGTATGGTTAAAATGACCACTTCTAAAGTAAACACAAGGAAGTGTGTGAATCTGTAGAAAATAAAGCGAATGATAGAAAAAATATTTAGAGTGATATAAGAGGGAAACGGTGGATTAGAAAGTAACCAAAATAGGTCTTGATTCTTCATCGTGACCAGCTATATTGGTGACTCCTTCTACAAAGCTCAGCAGAAAATTTGTCTCTTATAAAGTTTTTTGCATTGCAAAAACAAGAATTAGAAAATAAAAGTAACCAAAAAAAAGCGATTGATAAATTCTTAGCTAACGTTTGTTCTTTATTTTAAAATTGTGATTAACGGAACAAAGAGCAAAATTAATGATTATGAAAAACAAAAGATTGAGAAGTAGCAAGAAAAGGGTAATAAAAAACTTTTCTACAAAATTTGGTGGTAGTAATCATATGATAATGGGGGTTGTTGTGACAATACCAATCACAATGTTATCTCTCCAAAAAAGGGAAGCCCTTAAACTCTTTACAGCCTTCTTCGCATTATCACCTTCAGCTCTCAAAAACCGCCCAACACAAGCATCATTGCAAAATATCTCTTGTGATTAGGTAGAACATAACATTAATGGCAATTGCTATTCCCTCCAGTAATAATATAATCTTGAAGATAGAGACAATAGAAACATGATAAGCTTTTATCTGAAATTGAACATTTGGATTGCAAATTAAAAACTTGACGCCAAACATTCAAATTGAAAAGGAAGTATTCATAATTATGATGGAGAAATGAGGTAGAAGCATAGAAACTTTAAAGTTGACCCATGAAAGAAAATTAACAGTGAAAATACACAAAACCCAAGCTGCTTCAACAAGAGAGAAGTTGGTTTTCTCATTGAGTCAATTACATGTTTATTTCTTGTCCATTCGAAAAAAATGAAGTAATATTAAAGGAAAGAAAAAAGGGAAGATAAGTTAGAAATCTTTTGCTTTATCCAACAATTGAAAACACGAGGAAATAATATAGTTTAGCAGGTGGACTATAGTATTAACTATTGTCAACTTGATTTTTTTCATTTGTTTTCTTGACAATATGATTTAATTGCTTAGAACAAGAAAAGGGGACTTGATATGACATGCATACTCCTGTTTGTTTATTCATGTTCTTAAATTATCTTTATAGAAACATAAATTTTGGATTGATAGGAAAATCAGAATTTAGGATATAGTCAGTTGTATCAGATAATTTAATATTAACAGTGAATGTGCAATTTTCCCAGCTTTTCAAGTTTTAAGGATGTGAGGTTATAAATGAACCACTAACTTGATACGGGTGAATATACGTCAGATTGTGATCAAATATTTTTATACTGGATTCTCCCACTTAATTACTCCACTCAATAATTCTCAACAACTGGATATTTCCACTCAATTATTGAGTGGATTTATGTCAGATAATCTGATGTTGTCACCTATTAAATCATATTGCATCTCAAAATCGATGTCGTATGTATTTATTGCATGCCTATAGATTTCTTAAAAAGGACAAAAAAAGGACAATTGCAACCAAAGGCCAGTTTCAATAAAAGGAAACATTTGATAGTTCCCATCACAAAAGGTAAATATTCTCACTAACCTTTTATTCATCCATAAGTTCTATGTTATCATTTGCATCAACGTATTTTTCACACAAGGCTAGGACAATTTTAGCGGCCTCTTTCCAATGTATTTGCACTTGAGAGTCAGACTGCAAGATAAATCTCTAAGTCAAGCACACATAGTGATTTGAAATATGAAAAAGCAATGCTTTATATACTGGTCATAACTATATCTATTACATATGATTATTTAGGCAAATCCTAAATATAATAAGCTTATATGTCATATAGTGGATATATTAATTGCAAGAATGATTGTGCCTAATCACAATATGATATTACTATTAGACCACCATTGCATTTTGTAAGTATAGCCATATTACCCATTCTATTGCAACACCGCCTCTTTTTTTTTTATTTAGAAAGGAATACAAGGATAATGGTAGATTGAGAGAGGATAGTGTCAAAATTCATTTCCAGTTATAAACAATGAAAAGTGAATATCAACAGTTTAAGCATTACCTTAAAGAAGTCAGTAACTTAAAACATGAAAAAAACTTTGAACACCCATTCTAGAATAGCTTTTTCTATTAGTGATCCAAATACCTCAGGTTCTCCCCCACCCTACCAGAGAGTATTAATAGTCTATCATGACCTAATGCTCTTAATTACTTCACATTCTTCACAAAATGATGAGGGAAAAATTAATGAAAAGAAGGAGAAATTAATTATATGAACTTGGCTTCAGGATAAAAACAGTTTCCTTTGTATTATGTGCAATGCCTTCAATTAGTAAGGAGGATAACAAAGGAGACAATTGTGACTTGTTTTTTAGGTGGAATAATCCTTCTCCTACTAGCATAAGCATTAACAACAGTCATCTGCATGTTGCTATTAGTGTTCATATCACTAGAAAATGTTTTCCAACAAAAAATAATTAGTAGTAGTGTAACATCCCATTATCCTGTGATTAGGGTTAAAAAGGATAATATATATGAGAGTTTACTAAGAATTTAGAAGTGAATTTCATGCATCTTATGGCATACACATACACGTGAACATTGTTGACGCTTATTAAAATAATTGTACATGCATTCATTGACAATTTCTAGGTATAAGTGATTTTTAATGCGAATAAAATGTGAATTATGGATTATTTGCATTGAAAAAATTGAATTGGTATGTGTTAAAAATTACTTTCACATTTTTTGTGACATTTCAGATATTTCGGAAATTTCTGAAAATTTGGAGTATTTTGGACTAGGAAAAATAAAAAAATAAGAGACAAATGAAAGTGTGACAATTGGATTAGTAATTAATTAACAAATGGACTAATTATGGAGTGAAAAATGGATCAATTAATGTTTGACATGTGGCCAATAGCTAAATGACATTGAGTAGCCTTAGATGGAGGACACATGTTATACATGCAATGATGACACCTAGTCATGTTTTATATAACAATCTTTGCATTTCATCACCGAAACTCTCCACCACCAAAAGCTCTCTTCTAGTTTTTCTCGATCCACCAAGATCCCTTATTTGCTCTCCCCATTTTTGGACTTTTTGCTAAAGGATTTGAAGTGTAAATCAAGTAAGTTATGCTTTAAGTTTGTGTAAATGACATTAAGATGAGGTTTTAATGTTTATAAAAGGATGCATTCATAAGTGGTGTATGTTTTAATGTTTATGGATTGATGCATGCATGAATTGTGTGGATGCATGTGTGGGTGGTGAAGGAAGAAGCAAATTCTGTGATATGATTAACAACATGAAGTATTTTAGTAATGAAATGAGCTGGAGAATGTTATATGCAGTGTTTTTACTGAATATGCATATGTATTTTAGACATAACTAGATATGTGGATATCTAAATCTGATGGATTTTTATTTAGAGTAAATTAGAAACATATGGCTACATGTTTCATTATGGAATTGAATTTTAAATCTTCCCTTAAGATTCTTGAAATTTGTCTCAAAGTTGAGAACTGTGTACCTTTGTGTTATGAGAATAGTCTGTAATAATTTAGTTATAACTTGCATAATACTGAACCAAAATGCATTAATTTGATGTCATTAGAAACTTAAGAAATTTTGGAACATTTTATTAGAAGAAAGTGTTGCCTAAATACCTCTTTGTATTCGTCATAATGGTCATACAAAACTGACCCAAAAATCTCTCTTGAAAAAGAAATCTGGAAAATTAGAGCTGTAGGTCGAAATTTTGGTTTCAATTTCATCTTCCTCTTTAGAACTATTTTACATGTCTTTAAGGCATGAATTTGAAGAAACTAAAAGAATGAAAGTTGTAGATATAGGTCTTAGCTTGACCTCTGTGAAAGTGGCATGATAAAATATGGCAGGAACCTTATATTGTTTCTTTATTTTTGGGGACTTCAGAGCTTGAATTGGTCAAAGTATAAAACATGAAAAATGATGTTGATGTCTTATTAATGCTTCTGTGAAATAGTTTGGCCAGAATATATCTTGATAAGTTTATGTAGTTAATTGAAGTCATACCCTAAAACAATGGACTGTTTTGATGAGAATGAGTTCAAATATATAAATTTTGATATGTTTAAGGGATAAATGAGTTCTTTTAATGCCAACATAAGCTTAAGAACATAAGAAATGTGTATATGGTATGGATGAATGAGCATTGAAGAACATAGGGTATTTATCAATGAGAATCGGTGAATGTATGAGTATATGTTGCTGGAAAATTTGGTGAATATATACATTTAGCTTGCTAAAATTTCAGATATAAAGTACCAATTGTGTGTGTTTTATAAGAAGCTTTTTGATCATGGAAATGTTCAAGGATAAGTGTAAATATAGGTTGGTAATGGTATAAAGATGTTCCCATGAATGGAATGTGATTCGAAGTATATAAGTGATGAATTGGGAATGATTGAATGAAAACTAGGAAATTGTGGGAGTGTATGTATAATCCTAGGAAAAAGAGTGGAATATGTATGGGTTATCAATTAAAAGTGATCAAGTGTATTAAAGAAACATACCCGAGAATTTATCATTGAACATGCATAATACATGATACATATATAAATGTGCTTATTCATCTGAATGTGCAATGTAGTAATATGAAAATGTATGTGATTGCATATAAAAGAGCACGTTGAGCCACTACTTCTAGACACTGTTAGGATTTCAAAGCAATAAGCTAAAGGGAGCATTTATGAGTAACCTAAGATGGTCTCACATTAAATTATTGTTGTTTACATTCTGTATTGAATTATTACATAAATGTGATTGTGTTCATTCCGGATAGTTGATTGTCCGAGGAGTTCTATTTTATGGACTATATTAGAAGTGCTACTTGAATATGAATATGATTGACTATGTGTTCTTAACTTATATGTTGAATTTCGGACTAAGTCCAAAGATCATTGTGAATGAGAAATGTGAATGTGAATGCAGGGTACTATGATGATTGAAAATGTGAAATACATTTATTCCATAAATGCATGAAATATAAAAGCAGTTGTGACCGGAGACGCTAATGAAAAAGAACTTAAAGCTCAGACATCCGTGGTAAGAGCCTATGGCTCAATTTGTAGGATAAAGCCCAGTATCAACAACGGATACGGGAAAGTATGATAGAGCCCAATATCTATAATAGATATGGGACAGTGAAAAAGGCACTCGGTCACAACAACGTAATAAATAAATTTGAATCTTATAAACATTGCATATACATATGATATCAATAACTTGAGCAATTGCAATGTTTTGAGAACTTGTATATTTTGGAAAATAAACAGAACATCGAATCTAAGCGTAGCGGAATGAATTTAAAATTTTTCCACGAAATCAACTATAACAAAATTTAATCGGAAACACAAAACAAGAAATTAACAAAGTCATACTAACCTGTTTTGATTTCCTACTATAATTTTTCCTTTCGCCTTGAATATGTCAATCCACTAGCCATTCAATCATCTAGCCTCTAATGGTATCCACAAATCTTTTCGGAGAAAAATCAAATCTAATTTGAGAAGAAAATTGTAAGAAGTGCTAGCTCCAATTTTTCTAATTTTTCCTTTTATATGAAAATTCATATTTTTCATGTCCTTGGATTTTATCAAAATTACAACTAAAATCAAACTTTAGTCATAATTACAAATTAGTCCTTATAAGTTCAAATATCACATATTAATCCTTAAAGTTTCTAAAACTTCTCAATTAGGTCCAACTTAATTCAAATTTCACTTTCTCCTTTATAGACCTTTTATGTGTGACCCATTAGGTTCCTAACATATTGGTCATGATTATAAATTATAATTCTAATTCATAATTAGAATTAGATAAATTAAAACTCCTAATTTATCTTTAATTCCCTAATTAAACAATTTATAATCACAGATCATGATTGACGTCTAGCAACATGTCATGACCACCCAACTAATAGGAATGTCAAAGCGGTTGGACTTAACCTGTCTATGCATGGCTATGATGAATAAATTAATTCTTTCGTCATCTAATGTTCCAATTGGGCTTAGAGTATGGAATTTGTGTCTACTCTAATTAATCCAATCATGTTCGTTCTTGCTAATTAGTAAATGATTTATAATTGATATTTGGATACAACTTTTCCAAATTTCAATTTACTCTAACCAGATATTCCAAAAATCATTACTAATCAAGAATAGCATAACGTTCTTCCTAGTTACTTTAGGACAATAAATTCTTTATTGATTTACTCAACTATCTCCATATAGTTCAAACTATGTCCAATAACTACCGAATTGAACTACTTCAAGAGTATAACATAAGTAGCATAAAAAATAGAGTAATTCCTACATGAGATAACTTTGGTAATCTCAAATCTAGGGATCAATTATACAACAATCATAATGAGACAATCCACAGATACACAAGTAATGATCCATTCGAGATTCTCATAATCAAGTCAGCTCAATGAACTTATCCTCTAATAAGCACCCACATGTTTGTTTAAGTGTCTCCACACTTTAATCTATGAGATCAATTACTTTCTTCATAAGAA
>JAOQML010053924.1:0-10214 GCA_027568935.1 Erythroxylum urbanii
CTTGTCCATGGAGGTAAACCATTAGCAGAGTCTCTTGTGATCATCGAGTATATTGACGATGTGTGGAAACAACATCCACTCCTCCCTCAGGATCCCCATGAAAGGGCCGAAGCCCGCTTTTGGGCGAAATTTGCAGACGAGAAGGTATGCGTGCTACTCCACTGTGGTGGAACCTTTTGCTTTAGAATCTTCGTACTAGAGCTGAACGGCCAATGGCAGTATTACTATTATGTACGTCAAATACTATACTACAACTGATTGCATATCCTTCCATACATGATCGAATTTGAATATCAAAATAGTGGATATAGAAGTCATAATTCGAAGGGTTGGTTCCGTCACGGTTTAATGAATCTTGTGCTGAGGGTTTATTAAACAGTTCATGATCAACTGATGCATAATCGTTTATTGTATTCAGTGCGTTCCTCCAATTATGCGTTCGTTTGTCACAGAAGGTGAAGAGAAAGCCACGGCTGCAAAAGAGGCTCGAGAGCATCTCAAGACTCTGGAAGGTGCACTCCAAGGGAAGCAATTCTTCGGAGGAGAAACAATAGGCTACGTGGATGTTGCTGCTGGATGGATAGGAATCTGGGCTCGAATAGTTGAGCAAATTACAGACGTCAACTTGATAGACGAAGAGACCATGCCTCTGCTTGCTGCTTGGTATGCGCTTTTTCTGGAACTTCCCATCGTCAAACAATGCCTGCCTCCATTGGACAGGTTGTTAGAGCACAACAGAGGCTACCACAAAAAATTAACTGCTCCATCCACTTAGAGCCGCGTTCTCAAAACCTGGATTGCTTCTGGAGTTACTTTGATCTCCATACATCGGAGCCTTAGTTCTGAAATATGAAACAATAAAATATTTCTTGTTACTTCCTGTTTATTAAAGGCTGGTTTTCATGTAACTTAGTTATTGATAAGGTTAGTGGAAGACATATGTATGTTGCATTAAAAGATAGTGAGATCGTAACTGGGAACTCTACTATCACCTGAACCAATAACTAACATTTAATATATTCATATTATACACAAGATATCAACATAGGATAACCGTAACGAAAGTCCAACCTTTAACTTTCTAAGTTCTGTTAGCACATTTGCCATCAACATATTCAAATGCATGATCACAATAATGGACACCGAAGTTGCTACAGAGAAGGCCAAAACCAAGCCCAAGCATAAGAAGAATTGCTATAAGAGAGACGACTCTTCAGACGCAAACCAATGGATGTGCCTTCCGGAGAGTTTATATATATATACTCAAGAGTAGTTAGAGACTTTTTAAACCGAGTTGTTAAGGGACACACAAGGTTTTATATGGTGAAAGCAGTGACATGTAATTCCTCAGCATTCAACAAATTCCTTAAAGTTGCCATAGTTAGGAACCATGTTGGCTATGAGAAAAAGTATACCTTTAGCTATTGGTGGGAACATATCTGCTAATTTGGCTAGTAGGGGGTTGAATGGCAGCAGATGCACTTTCTCGTACCTTCAATATAGTTGTCACTATGCATCACTCATCTTTAATGGATGAAATCAAAGAGGCCAATGCTGTTTCTACTGAGTTGCAGCAACAAATCAATACTCTAAACCACCAATCTGGAGAATTATCACAACATCATGTCAAAGATGGACTTTTGTTTTGGAGGAATCGTTTGGTTATTCCTAAAGAAGTGAAAGATACAATCTAAAAAATACTGCAGGAGTGTCATTCTTCCTCAACAGGGGGACATGGTGTCAACGAATTGCCACTTATTTTTATTGGAAAAAGATGTGAGCTAATAACATGAAATACTTTCGGCATTGTATCATTTGTCAAAGAGTTAAAACTTCACAAGCTCATCTAGCTGGACTTCTCTACCCTCTTCCCATTCCAAATCAAATTTGGGAAGATATGGCTATGGATTTCACAAAGGGCCTTCCACCATCTTAGGAGTACACTGTTATCTTTGTTGTTGTTGATCGATTATCCAAGTTTGCTGATTTTGTTCCTCTTAGAAGTACTTTCACTACCAGCCAAGTTGCTAACGTGTTCTTAAACACTGTAGTTAAGTTACATGGAGTCCCTAATTCTATTGTCTCTGATAGAGATAAGGTGTTTACAAGTTCCTTTTGGAAACATCTGTTCAAATTATAGGATACAACCTTAAGAATAAGTTTAGCATACAATCCTCAAACGAATGAGTAATTTGAAGCACTAAACAAATGCTTAGAAATGTACTTGCGATGCTTTGTGGTTGACAATCCAAAGCTGTGGGTTACTTATTTACCTTGGGTTGAATTCTGGTACAATATCTCTTTTTAGACAGTTGTTGATATGACTCCCTTCAAGATACTTTATGGGAGAGAACCACCATCAATTGTTCGATATTCTTGTCAGAAAGACACTCCTCCTAACGTTTAGGAGCAATTGTAGTTTAGAGATAAGGTATTAAATAATCTTAAACTTCATTTAAAATGAGCTCAGCAGCGTATGCGACACTTTACTGACAAAAATTGCACTGAGCTCTAATTCTAAGTGGGTGACTATGTTTTTGTCAAGTTGCAACCTTATAGATAGGCTTCTCTAAAACTCCAGTGAAACAAGAAACTCAGTATGCGTTATTTTGAGCCATTTGAAATTGTTGAAACAATTGGATTGGTTGCATACAGGCCTGCTCTTCCTCCAGAAGCAAAGATTCACTCTATTTTCCATGTGTCTCTCTTGAAGAAGTGTGAAGGTGATCCGACAACTCAATATATTCCACCACCATTACTTACTACCTCTAAAGGGTTGTAAATTCAGCCAATAAAATTTCTAGACATTCGCCAAGTTCGAGTTCAGGACCACTGGGTACCCCAGGTTCTAGTTAAATGGGATGGCATCACTGCAACTTCTTGGGAGTTTCTACATAACCTATGTGATCAGTACCCAAATCTGCACCTTGAGGTTAAGGTGATTTTTAATGGCGAGGGAAATGTTATGCTTAAAAATAAACTTGGTTCAAATTCGACAAGTGGTCCTGGGAGAAGACAGTTGGCATATGATTCGAAAGGCTTGTACGAGCTAATAGAATTCGTTAGGTGCAGCATGAGGGCAAGAAAGATTCCCTTGCATCTTCGTGAGTGAGAGAATATATGGCCACCTTGGGTAAACAACAGATAGTAGAAAAATATTGACATCGATGTAGCGTCCTCCGCTAATTTCTTTCCTTTCTATGTTGTCTGCTCTTTCTAAGATCTCCATCTGTAATTTTGCATCTATTTACTAAAGCTAATACAAACATTAATAAAATGAGAAATTGTGACAGAATGGTGTTATATAGCATCATAAATATTTTATTTAGACATATATAATTATTCTAAATAAGTAAATTTGCATATAGTTGTGATATTATATTACATTTTGTTAATTCACAATATTTCATTATTTTAAAACTTACAATTTTTCATTTATTACAGCAATAAAAAATGATATCAAATATAAATTCAAAGATTATTTTTAATATTTATGCATATATTTAATTGGATATAATAGATATTGATATATTGGTACACATAATTACGCAAATTAATTCTTTTCTAAATTCAAAATCATTGAGCCATCAAGTGAAGAAAAAAAAGAACTAACAGACATTAACTCTACATTAAAATTTTTTATGTTTGCCATGTTCTAGTAAAGAAACTAAACAATACTCATGTTATATCATCATTTTCAGATTACTCACCTACCCATGATAATTTTCTTGATCACCTTTTATATATTGTAGGTCTCTAATCACACATCATCATTACTCATAGTCGAATTATGCAATTTTTTCCCATAAAACTGTATCTTTTGATATTGTTTTCTTTGTTTTATCAATATAGATGAGTTTGGAACCCAATTTTCATTTTTGACGTTGTGTTAATGAAAATATGTCTACAAAATTGGTAAGAAAAAACTTCTCATTTTAATTTTTATTCTTTATTTTATAATAAAAATAAAAAATTTTGTATTTCTATACCTAGGTTACAAGTAATATGTGAAAGATTTGTTAAAATGATTATTTATAGTTTTTATTAATATTAGTATTTTTCTCAAATTAATGAGTTATTATTTTAAAATTTGTATGTGAGAGAGTTTTCATACAAGTGCATTATTTAATAATATATAAGAAAATAATGAAAAGAATTAATTAACTTATAAGGTGGCATTGATAAGATTTAATTATAAAAGATTTTTAAGGATCAAAACTTAAACTCCATGACCAAATATAAAACCTTCTTTAAAATTAGAGAAAAGTTAAATTTACCAAACTTGGTTGTACAATGAAGAATCCTACATTTAAATTCTCATTTACGTTTTTTAATTTAAGTTTATTTAATTATGAAGTTTCTTTGATTTGATGTATATCGTTGTTAAAACTCATACTTATGCGAAGCATTAATGAGTTGATAAGTTATATATATATATATCTTGAATTTATCAAACAACATAAGAACTCTTTTCTCTTAAAATGGATGCATAATATTTAATGTTTATTAGTTTTTTAACTAAATTTAATTAAATGGAGAAATAATGGAAGTAAGGTCCTTACCCCTAATATCTCAAAAGCAATAACAAGGATTGTAACCAAAGGGATTAACAACCAGTTGAAAAAAGGCTTCCTTAAACTAGATACTAATATGATGTGCCCACATATGCTTTTCTACTCCTATATTCTTGCTTTTGTGTGCAAGCCTCCAAAATAGATCTTTATATAGCTTGATAGTTGCTATATAAGTTTAAGCAAATTATTAAGAGCTAAGTGTCTTAAATCCCCCAAGATGTAGTATGTTCTTGTTGTAGAATAGGTGTAATCATTTGTCAACAATTGCTCTCTTATCTAACAAACCAACTCATAAGAGTCTTGAATATTTGATCCTTCTTTACCTTAAAAAAATTCTTTGAATTCCTTTTCCTCTAGCTGGTATAAATTGTACTTTCAAAAAATAGTTAAATGATCACTTTGTCCCCCTGATACATAATTTAATCTCTACTGATCCAAATTATAATCTTAGACTAATCAAACCTAGAGCCTACTTGATTGTAAAGCTGTTAGACCTTAGTCTAAATCTCAAATGAAAAAACACACAAAGAAAATATATGGTTCAAATTTTCAAGAAGAACCATGTAGAGTCCGCATCGTTGTAGGATATTAATGCCCTTTAATATGTGCATATTAGTTAGTCTTTCTTTGATCACACACTATATTATAAAGGAGACTTTAGAAAGAGCTTACTTAAGCCAAACCATTCTAAACCAATTCACTTTTTAAATTTGATGTATGAATATCACTTTGCATGATTGATTTGTGAATTATATAGAAGAATGTTTTAACTAAAAAAATGAGTCATATATATTAATTTCGGCTATAATCAAGGAGATTAGCTAATAGAGGGAAGAATTCACTATAATTATTGTCTTTGATAACTTCCGTGACTTTGGCATTCTCTAAAATAAATGCCTTAAGCATCACGTTCCATTAATCTAGTTTAATGGCTTTAACTTATTCCAATTTTCAAATCTTAAAGAAGTAGTATTTCTATTACCTATCTCACATTTAAACTCTTCATAATTAATCCCTTATGTTCAATATCTACCCCAAAGTTCACAAAGTGTTAGACTTAGGCTTGACTTCCTACAAGTTTTTACCTTTTAAAAAATGTGTGTGAATCCAGTTTACCTGTAAAGTCTTTTGTGGGTTAGAAGCCTCCAAACCCTTTTAGCCATCGATGCTTTATTGATAATCCTTCTAAAAGAGATACCTAGTCCTCCTTCCTCCTTTGGCTTATAAACTTTAATCCATTTAACTTTGGTAACTGAATTATTATTCGACTCTCCTAACTATAAGAATCTTCTGATCATTTTCTTTATAGTTTGAATCAGGCTCTTAGAAAGAAAGATATGAAAAAGTCAATATTTATATAGGGTTTTAAGCACTGAGTTTATAAGTTATACTCTTTTAGCAAGTGAAAGGCATTCATTAAAACAGTTGCCAATTCTTTTTTGAATCCTCTCAATCAATAAGAGAAAGTAACTATAAGATGGTCTCTTCGTATTGATAGAAATACCAAGGTAAGTGAATGAATGGTCATTTAGCTTAGGACTTGTCAAATTAGGTAGAGATTTAGCTAAATGGTTAGCTCCAACAAATGAAAAAGTGACTTTTCTCCCTACTGGTTAAAAGTTTAGAGAGCTCTATAAATGTATAATGAGATGTCATCATAGTGCTTATAGATTTGTCAACATCCCAAAAAAGAGAAACAATTCATTAGTGAATGAAAGGATAAAGATTATTAGCTTCTTACATTTGTTGTGAAGCTTGAATTTCACCTCATAGTTAGTTTTATGATCAACATTCCATTTAGGGTCTTAATGTATAATGTGAACAAATAAGGAGAAATAGGGTCTCTTCGCCTTAGTCATTTACCCCTTTTTATTTTGGTTGGTTGGCTCTTCATTTATTAAAATACAATATGATACAATGGAAATTCATTGATCAATTTAAGTTCTAAATTCTTTTGGAAGACCAAAAAGGCTCTAAAATGTGCATAATGAATTTATAATTGATAGAATCAAATGCCTTCTAAAAATTAATCTTAATAGCATAACTCTTGAATGAATATTTTTTATTAAAATTTTCAAACAATTATTGTGTCAATAAAATATTATCACCTATTTATCTACCTTAAATGGATACACCTTGGGAAGAATTGATATGGGGTTTTAAATTTTCCTTTAGGTCTAGAAGCAATAAACTTATAAATTTTCCTTTAAGTCTAGAAGCAATAAACTTAGTAATAATTTTGTACAACGTGTCGCAATATGAGATTGACTTGAAGTTTTCAAGGGAGATTAGATTAACAATTTTAGGAATCCGGTTAATGAAAGTTTTATTTATCTGCTAGAATATTTTTCCTTTCTTAAAGAGTTCTATAATTGCCTTAGTTACCTCATCCTTAATTTGGTACTAGGGCTTTTGATAGAAGAGGGCATTTAACCCATCATGGTAGGGTTTTTTCTAAGATTGAGCTTAAATAAAACTTTCCACACATCAGCAACAATAAAGTGTCTGACAAAAATAATATGTCCTTACTTGTAACTTGAACAACAATGTCCTTACTTGTAACTTGAACAACAATAAAAGATTTTTAGACTTACACATATGAACAACCATTAGCTTAATGACCAAGTGTGTCTCCAAAGTATTCATGATCCTCTTACTTGATCTTCTTTTGAGTTTAAGCTATTTCTCCATTTTTATTGAGAAAAGAGGAAATTTTATTGACGTGTCTCTTTGAAAATATTGTATTGTGGAAGAACTTAGTAATTTTATTGCCTTCCTTGAGCTATTGGATTCTAGATTTTTGTCTTAGTAGAGAATTATACACCTTTTAGATATCATATGTAGTTCATCAAAATGGTTCTCCCCTTTATTTGTTTAATTATTTCTCTTTGATCTAGGTAAAGATCGTTTTCAATTTGTATAAGATGAGCTTTGGCTTCGATAACATCAATTCAAGTATTACTATACCTTTTTTATTTTACTTTTTCAGTTCCTTTTTCGTCATTTGA
Organism: Erythroxylum urbanii; assembly: GCA_027568935.1. NCBI lineage: Eukaryota > Viridiplantae > Streptophyta > Magnoliopsida > Malpighiales > Erythroxylaceae > Erythroxylum > Erythroxylum urbanii. Next base: position 7,583 of record JAOQML010053924.1, read on the forward strand.
AGCTTCTTCATATAGATATAAGATTAGGAACCTTGAAACACTAATAACATGCCTTTAACCATGACCTCTTGTTAGCCTTTAATTTTTACTAAATAATTATTGAATCGAAAAGAAGCTCTTTTTTGATAACTAGAGGTCAAGTTATGATATGACAACGCTAAGTGATATGGGAAAGAGGGTTATTAAAGGTGACTTTGCTCTTTAGGAATTTAACTAACTAGGTATCATTAATCATTACTCTGTCCAATTTTTTTTCATATGACCCATCTCCCACTTTTTCTATTACTCTAGATAAAGAATTTAATTTTATACTTTAAGTCATTAACTTCTATATAATTGGCATAAATACTAAAATATTTATTGAAGCTCCTCAAGCTTATATTCTCTTTAGCTTTAGAGTGTATCAAAATGTTGTTAAAGTCTCCTAGAATTATCCATAATGAATCAATACACAAGTGGATCACCTTCACCTTTTCCCACAACAAGTATATTTGAAATGCTTAATTGGAGCCATATATAAAGGTTACAAAGAACTTAATCTTCTCATAAAGCAAGTTTACTAAGAAATGGATAATTTGGTCTACCTTCAGGAGTTGAGAGACCTCTATTCTATATGGATCATGGGTTATAAATAGGTGCCCATTATAATGGAATTTATTATAGTAATGATTTGATAGTGCTTTTCCCATAAAAACCAACTTCTTGCACGTATCAATCTTGAGTTTAGCCTTTAAAAGACCTATTATTAAGTGTTTCATTTCATAAAGGTAATCTTGAATTACCTATTTCTTTTTTCTTTTTGGAATTATTGAATCTCTTAACATTCTATGAGAGTATTGATGTTAGGATTGAGTAAGAGGCATAGAACTTTTAGCTATATTCTTTTTGCTAGATCTCCTTTTGTTATCCACTTTAAAGTCCTCCTTTTTAGGTTTTGATACACCTTGATCCAGTTGTGAGTTTCCATACAACTATCTACATTAAAAGGCATATGATCCTCAGTAGATTTGTTAGGTTAAGCTATTGAATTCAGTTGTTTTAATAAAGAATATTCCAATCCTTCAACATCTCTAGAGGAAACATTAGTTTTTTTAAGCTTAATATTAGAGAATCATTCTTACTTGGTTTTTGTTCCCCTTTCCTTGGTCCTTTTTAATTTCTTCCTTATCCTTTTTCCATCTCAAAGCTACTGCTTCATCAGCTACCAGAAGTATATGCACTATTTGGTCATTCTTTTTCATTATGTATATTTCATTCTTATTAGGAGTTTCTAATCCCACAAACTCAAAAAAATTTCCCTCTCTAGAAGATCTTCATAGTTGGCTTCCATCTCTTCTCTTAATGGCTTATAAATGATCTCTATTGATAAGAAACATTGACTTAATCTTCAAACATAAAATCATTTTCATTAACCTTATTAAGGTAATTTGATTAAGAAAGTCTTGCTGTAAATTAATAAGTACACCTAGTTTAGCATAACCTATTCTTTTTATTGACGTAATCACTTCATCCATCCAAATTCGCTTACTAATATAATTTTCAAGATGGGTTTATTCATATAAGAGAGAAAATCACCCAATAGTAAGTTTATTGGAAGTTTATTTGATTGCTTCTTAAGTTTATAAGCTTGTACAAATAAATAGTTAAAGTGTTTGGGTGTTTTTTATAAGGACACTCTAACTATGAAGTTAGAAAGAGCAAAAGTGTTAATATGCACATAAAATTTTAAAGTAAATTTGTGAAGTAATAATGTATACTTGACTTGAAATATATCCTTTTTATAAAATATATTAAATTTTAATAAAATATAGATCTATCTCAAACAAGAATTTTGATTAGTATTTTTAGCTAAAAATCTATTTATTCATTTGAATTCATCATATCTTAATTGATCTTATTCATTAAACATGCATGTGATAGAACTAAATAAATTGAGTCAAGCTAAATGTAAGATATTATAATAAAGCAAACACACATAAGAGGGGGGTGAATTGTCTGTTACTTAAAAAAATTCACAAGTTACTTTAGTTCGTATAAAAAAATAAGGGCTTGCAAAAATTAAAACAATAAGTGTCTGTCAAATGATAGTAGCTTGTTAAATGACAGGAGCCTGCTAAAGTATAAGTACCATTGAAAACAATAAAAAGGAAGGGGCCTATTAAAATGAAAGGAATTGTCAGCAAGTTGAAAGCAGAAAGGGTCTATAATAAAAGTGAAATAGCATCTTGCTAAAATGAATACACACACACACAATATAATGCAGAAATATAAAAGATAAGGAGAGAGAGAGAAGAAGGATGCAGTCGATTTATATTGATTCGGTTTACAACCCAAGCCTACGTCCAGTCTCCAAGTATCCAACTTGAGTGTTTCACTATAAAATCAAGTAGTAATTTGACGAGCCTCTCCAAGCTCACATGTTAATTTTTTCAAGGTTCTTCAACCTTCCACACTAGTAGTATTTCACTAGCCTCTACAAGCTCTCAAATAAAAAAATGAGGTTTGCTCGATATGAACTTCAGTAACCTCTCTTAACAGAATTTCACTTTCTAACACATAAGAGAATTTTTACAAAGATATCACTTTCAAGAATGTATATGCTTTTGATGAGTTTTGACAATATAGCTTCGTA
>JAOQML010053933.1:0-10214 GCA_027568935.1 Erythroxylum urbanii
ATAATATATTATTAACAAGTCATAATGTTAATACATGAATCACAAATATCCATTGGCCTAGGGCACACTACTAACAAAAACTAGGGTTTTTAAGCTACATATGTCCATAATTGTCATGAATGAATAGAATTTTAGTTCTGTCTCTAAGGGTCTTGAAATTTGGTATGAAATTGAGTTTTGGTTACCGTAACTATTTGAGAATAGTCTGTAGTATTTTGAGTATAACTCTAGGAATAATGAACCAAATTTTATTAACTTTAATTCATTAGAAACTTAAGACATAGAGGAACATTTCTTTAAAAGAACATATTGCCTAGAAACCTCAATTTCTAGGTCATAATGGCCATACAAAACTGACTCAAAACTTGTCCTGAGAAAATCTAGAAAAAATGCTAAACTTGGTTTTGTATAATTGTTGACATATATCAGGTTAAGATACTTAATAATGATTTAATTAAACTTAATTAAAATTAAAAATGAACCTCGATGATGTTAGATTAATGGAGTAAAAGGTAATTAACATATGGTTTATTAATGTAGGTAATTACTTAAAGAATGTGAGGTTAATTAAATGTGTTTAATGTTGAAAAGAATGACGTGTTTAAAGATGAATGTGTTCTTTTGAATAGCAATGTGTTTCAAAAGCTTTATGTTATATGAATTGAATATGATTGTTTACAAATTGGAACTTTATGTCATGATATGGAATGTGTAAATACTTAATACCTTTAATGGTACATTATTGCAAATGTTTATGCTTATAAGGTATGATTAGTTGGATGTGCATATATATATGTTCAATTTGAGGAAAGTGGAATAAAGAAAAAACATCTTTTTGCTTGTGATTGTGAAATATGAAATTGATTGTTTAAAAACTGTCAAGTCCTAGTTGTGGGTAAATAGACATGCCTAGAAGGTTCTGCAATTGCTTCTGTAACACTAAGGTGTCGACACTTCGGTGTCTCCTGATACAGGCACTTCAGTGTCTGAGACTTAAGTCTCTCTTGATATTGACACTTAGGTGTCTTCTGATAAGGACACTTCGTTGTCCAGACATAAGTCTTTCATATTCTATGGTACCAATAAGTATCTCCTATTCTAGTCCCATTACCCACTTCTGTTACCCACTTCTGTAAAAAGGATGAGCATGCTAACTTGTCTTATGTTCTGATACGTTCAATTCTAATATAAATTAAGTTTAGTTCTGATATAGCTAAATGTTTTTCTGTATTCAGGTACTTTAAGGTTCTATTTTGTGATTATGACATTCTGTTCAGATATGTGTAAGTTTGAAGCAAGTATATTCCGTATTATGTTTAGATATGTGATATTATGTTTTGATGCAAATGATATTGGAATGTTCGATAATCTGATCAATTAAAGGTTATCTGAGATTTAGTATGATTCATTAAATGCGAATGCTAGATGATTATTAGAAACAATCGTCAGATTATATGTGTTTAGTTATTCTGTTCTAAGCTATATACTTAGCATGGTGGTTTTGCCTCAGTGTAGGTTCTAATAAAAGGACTTGAGACTGGGACAAAGACAACTGTAGTGGCTAAGAAGATTATGTTTTGTTCTGGAAATGTTCAGTTTGTTTTTGAGTTGTTTTTCAATGTATGAGACATGTTGCATTTTCTTTTTGATTATCGATTTTTAATATAGTTTGGATTTTGATTTAAGACCTGTATGAAATAAGTACCATGCGTATGTTATGTTTTGAATATGACCCAACCATTAATGATTGAAATGTATTTTAAGTTTCTGTAAATGCTTTAGTTTGTTTTGGATTATTTTAGTTATGTTTTGTGTAGCATCTGCATATCCTCCTAGGGGGATTATGGGTGTTACATATGGCGTGAGAGTTGAACTGAGTTATGAAATATAAATGTTGCATTCGTCATAGCTGACAGTACTTAGTGTTGTATAAATTTTAACTTGTGCACTTGATATTTCATTGAGTGTTACTTTTGTTTCACTAGCTTTGATGGCTTTCATGCTACTTCACCCAAATACATCTCATCTTACTTTTGTTTCACTAGCTTTGATGGCTTTCATGCTACTTCACCCAAATACATCTCATCTTACCTTTGCCCACATTGCAACCTTGAAAAGTCCTTTGTTTAATGATTTTGCATATGAATTCTAGTGGTGGAGAAATAAAATTATTTGCAAACTTATGGCATGGTAATGAATAATGAATGGCGTTGAATGTACCCATGAACATATCTAGTTTAAACACATTTTCCAAGTTTACAATTAGATTGCTTAGTTTTTAAAGGTATTGAATGATGATTGATCATGAGTAAAGGCTTGGAATGTTAAGTTATTGCTATGACTTTTGAAAGTCAATCATCTTTGCTTATGATTATATATTCATGGAACATATGGGAATTGAGTAAATGTTTTTGGGTCTATAAGCTTAATTTTGACATTTTTCTTGAGAACTAACAAAAGTTAAATATGGGAAAAATTGTCATATTTTTAATTGATTGTATAATTATTCCATAATATTTAGCGATTAATGATATGAAATTGCTTAAGATACTCATTTTGGCTCATTTATGAATTTAGGCACAACTTAGAAGCAAGGAAGTTAAAGTGAGTCAAAAGCACAATATTTGGGCCATTTTGTGAATATTAATATTCACTTTTCTTCATGGAGTAATAAGAATAAAATTAAAGTAAAAAGAAAACAAATTCAGCTAAAAGAAGACAACCAAGAAGCAGCTAGAAAAGTAGCAAAATGGAAACACAAGATGAAAAAAATACAGCATCACATGGAGCTAAACGGCAGCAGATGTTGGGTGTTTCATATAGCCAACGTGTATTTCATGCAAAACAAAATACATCAACCAACAACATAGTAGATAGGAAGAAAGCCGAGGACAAAATGCAGCGCATAAGGAAAGAGCAACAAGGAGCAAAAGCAGCACAATAGGAGAAGAAAAAAAGAGAAAAACACAACAAAGGCAGCAGTGAAATACTACAGGAGAAACGATGTAGCATTTAGGAAGCAAAGAGTAGGAAATGATGACACACAGATGTTAGGAGCAAGACCAAAAAATAGACGTTAGGTATGAGATGAAAATGCACAATAGGAAGAGACAATAGGCAGACGTTGGAACGAGGGTCTAAGATGTGTGGGTTTTAAGAAAAGGAGTTTTTAAGGGTTTTCTGAAGGGACATTCGAAGGTTAAGGCTCTTGGGGGCTGAAGCATTTTCTTAGGAGCTTTTAGATTTAATGAAGAAAAGGGGCAAAGCTCTCAAACTTGAGAGACCCATAGAGGGGTAGCTTCTTGACGCCAGTTCGAAGGTGACATCGAAATCGACGACCCAGTTAAGCATTCCTTCCATTGTATCCTAGGTTATTCAATAGTTAGGTTTAATTAACGATCATATCTTAATTAAACAACACCTAAGGGAAAACTTGGGTTAATTATTAACCCATGATAAATAGTTGCTAGGAGGGGTTTGAGAATGACAAATCATTGAAATATGTTTAGTTACAGCGTAGGCAGAGATTGAACCAAAGAACCAAATCCCTAACTAATTCCCCATTTTAATCTTTTTTTACATGTTTTCTTTAAATTGCTTTTGTTAGTTAGTTTAGCTTTATTTTATTTTCTTTTTTTTAAAATCAAAACCCCCTAAACCTAAATACAAATTATTTTCATTTTAATAACTTTACACACACTCTCAGTGGAATCTACCTAGACTTACCACTACTACAATAGTAGATCTAGTTTATTTTGACTAACGTTATGACGTATGTGTCAATTTTGGCATCATTGTTGGGGAGTGCGATGTTTTATTTTTATTCTTGATTCTAATTGGTGTTTTGTACATATTTGTTTCTAATTACCTTCTTTTTAGTTATTTCTTTATCTTTTCACTTTTTGTTTAGTGTTTGTGATTAAAAAAAATTCATAGATGGAAGTAATTTTTTAACTCATATTCCCAATCTTATAATCAAGTTTGAACTGATCAACCTAACTTTAGTTATGGATGGGATAATCAATAGAATTACTTCCATGATAGTTTGCAGGATGCACAACAATTCCCTTAGAGACCAAAAGCTTCCTATTACGACTCAGGTACATCTCTGGACAACTTTATTAAGTCTTCTAATGCTAACCATCCTCAATTTCAAAAGGATATGCAGCAAATTCAACAAAATATGTAGCAGATCCAACAAAATATTCTACAGTTTCAATAAGATGGAAGGCAATGTTAGCAGGATACATGATCTAATGCCCAAAATTTGAAGAGCTAGTAAAACTCAGGTATATCTCTGGATGAAATTATCAAAAGTATTACTGTTAACAATCTTCAATTTCAACAAAGTAGACGTCAACAATTTCAAAAAGGTATATAACAATTCTAGTAGGAAATGATGGATACAATGTCTAGATTTTAGACGTGGCAAGCCAAATGGGTGACACGGCAGAGAGCATCAAACGCCCAGAATCGCAAATCGAAGAGGAGCAGCCATATCAACCTGAGGTATACCCAATGGACATTAGTGCAAAGGCTTTACAAAGTGATGATGAGCTTAACAATCTTGAGTGGACTACTCAAGGAATTGCTTGTGGCGAAGAAGAAATAGAGAAAGAGCTCAAAGGAGAAAAAGCTATATCTTTTAGGTCGAAGGTAAACATTAAGCTCTAAATTTTTGTTAAGAATGACTCTTTACTTTTACCTAACAGATTAGAGAAATTAAAAGGAGAAGAAAAAGGTGAAGTGACAATTGAGGTCTTTCCTAATAGTATGGACACAGTAGCGAGTGAGAACCTACAGATAGGGTATATGCTAAAAATATCGAATTATTAACCAAGACCTTATCATGATCAACTTCACGTGGAACTTGCTCAAACTATACTACTTGAAGATCATAATTTTCTCACGTGAGGAGAAAGCATAGAGTCAAGCTATTGACCCTAAACAAAGACGCTTTTTGGGAGGCAACCAAAGGGAAGTAAATTTCTTTTCCTTTACTTTTTCACACTAGTTAGATATGAATGTATTTTTCTATATTGGTTTGTTTATTGCTTATTATAAGTTTTCAATCAAAATGAGATAGAATAAAACAAAAAAAACAAACATTTTCTAATTTTTTGTTGCTTCTAGGATTATATAGTCATTATTAGAGTGTGAATTGACCAGACAATTTCATAGAAAATTTAGCACGTATTTTTACTCTTTTGATTAGTCATTGTGCATTGTCTTTTGAGGAGTAGTGACTGATGGTAGATAAAGCTAGTAAGATTTTGAGCCTTTATGGACTTGCATATTCATATCAGTCTCATTGTCTTTTGATAATGTGTGACCTTCATGATATGTACATCCTGACTTTGCTTTGATTTTCTATTTAAGACCGCATTTTAATCACATGCATTAAGATGGAGATGGTTAGGCATTCTTTTTTCATAAGCTACATTAGCCAAATAGCCTACACTAATGACATAATTTATCTTTTGACAAGCCCCTTTAAACCTAACCAAATTTCCTACCTGAACTATAAAGCTAGTGGAGCATTTATGATTATTGAATTTATGGATGTACAAAATACTAAGTGTGAGGTGTATATATGTGTGGGTTGGTTATAATAATTTGGATGTTTTATTATGTCTTATCATTAAACTTCCCATGATGATGTATATATATGAAAGGAAAAAAAGAAAAATATTTGTATATATATGAAAGGAAAAAAAGAAAAATAAGTGAAAAGAAAAAGGGAAAAAAGAGAAAAAGAAAAAGAAAAAAAGAAAAAATGTATCTGTCAAAATAAATGTATCAAGGAGAAAGTGCATGTGTGTTGAAAAGTTGTTTCTGATTAATGCATCCTCCTAAATTTGTAATGAATGAGTTTTTTGAGTATATTACATATTAGGTGGAGGTTGTTTTGGATGAAGCACTTTTTGTGAAGGTTTATAGTGTAAGAGATGAATTGAGTTGTGAGATAAAAGTGTTGCATTCGTCATAGCTGACGGTACCCAGTTTTGTATAAATGTTAACTTGTGCACTTGATATTTCATTGAGTGTTACATTTGTTTCACTAGCTTTGATGATTTTCATGCTACTTCACCCAAATACATCTTACCTTACCTTTGCCCACATTACAACCTTGAAAAATCTATTGATTTATGATTTTGCATGTGAATTCTAGTGGTGGAGAAATGAAATGATTTGTAAAGTTATGGAATGGGATGATTATGAATGATGTTGAGTGTACCCATAAACATATCTTATTTAAACACATTTTCCAAGTCTACCATTAGATTGCTTAATTTTTAAAGGTATTGAATGTTGATTGATCACGAGTAAAAGCTTGAATGTTGAGTTTTTGAATGTTGAGTTTTTGCTATAATTTTTGAAAGTCAATCATCTTTGCCTATGATTATATATTCTCGGAACATATAGGAATTGAGTAAATTTTTTTAAGTCTATGAGCTTATTTTGATGTTTTGCCCGAGGACTGCCAAAAGTTAAATGTGGGGAAATTGACATGTTCTTAATTGATTGTATAATTATTCCATAATGTGTAGTGATTAATGACATGAAATTGCTTAAGATACTTACTTTGACTCATTTATGACTTTAGGCACAATTCAGAAGCAAAGAAGTTAAAGTGAGTCAAAAGCACGATATTTGGGCCATTTTTTGAAGATTAATATTCACTTGTCTTCATGGAGTAATAAGAATAAAATTAGGGCAAGAAGAAAACAAATTTAACTAAAAGAAAACAACCAAGATGCAACAAGAGAGGAAACAAATTGGCATCACAAGATGAAGAAAATACGACATCGTATAACCAATGTATATTTCATTCAAAACAAAACACAACAGCCAACAATATGGTAGATAGGAAGCAAGCCAAGGACAAAGCGCAACGTAAAAGCAAGGAGTAACTAGGAGCAATTAGGAGCAAAAAGCAACGCAGTAGTAGAAGAAAAAAGAGTGAAACACAGCAAAGGAAAGAGTGAAACATTACAGGAGAAAAGACATAGTAGCTGGGAAGCAATGAGTAGGAACCGATGACACATAGACATTAGGAGCAAGACCAAAACACAGACAATAGGTATGAGCCCACAATGCAAAGTAGTAAGAGATAATAGGCAGACGTTAGAATAGGGGTTTCAGATGCGTGGATTTTAAGAAAAGGAGTTTTTAGGGGCTTTTTAGAGGGACATTCGACGATCGAGGCTCTTAGGGGATGAAGCATTTTCTTAGGAGCTTTTGGATTTAATGAAGAAAAGGGGAAAAGCTCTTAACCTTGAGAGACCCATGGAGGAATAGCTTCTTGATGCCAGTTTGAAGGTGACATCAACATTGACAACCTAGTTAAGCATTTCTTCCATTGTTTTATTGTTTCTTTCTCTCTTTAGAAATTGATTGTGTTATCCTATGAGTATGGATTTAGGTTTCATGTATGAATGATCATTTTATCATTATAGTCTAATTATTTGTGTATGAAGCCATTGGGTATTGTGAAGAGATGATTTTAATAGATTCATTAGATCATTTTATTACAAACCCATTGCTAGAATATTTAATATAATCTTTAATTGTTATGTTGAAATTCATTTGTAGCGACTAATGGTTCATAAACATTAGGGATAACATAACCTAGGTTAAATGACGTATCATATGTGGTTCTTGCCTTGATTAATCGATTTTATTCATAATGCTACTACCCAATTGAATTTAAAGATCGTATCATAGCTTATTCGGTAGTAAGGTTTAATTAACAATCATATCTTAATTAAACAAGACCTAAGGGAAAATCGGGTTAATTGTTAACTCACGATTAATAGTTGCTAGGAGAGGTTTAAGAATGACAAATCACTGAAATATGTTTAATTAAGGTGTAGGCCAAGATTAAACCAAAGAACCAGGTCCCTATCAAATTCCCCAATTTTATCTTTTTTTACATGTTTTCTTTAAATTTCTTTTGTTAGTTAGTTTAGCTTTATCTAAATACCCATTATTTTCATTTCAATAACTTTACACACACTTTCTGTAAGATCAACCTAGACTCACCACTACCACAGTGGTAGGTCTAGTTTGTTTTGACGAGCGTTATAGAACACATGTCATTAACACAACCAATGAGAGAGCTAGTGGATGTAGAAGCATGGTCCCAATTTAATCATCTTATAGAGAGATGACTTTAGAAGTCCTTTCCTTTTTTTCTATGGAGAAGGAGATATTATGATGGGGATCACCAAAATATAGTTCAGTTTTGGATGATAGGGAGAGACATCAGATGAGCATCACCCAATTCTCCATCAAAATGGGACTATAAGACCAAAATTACATGGCGACACCATACTTCTGAGAATTACACATAGATCTGCCATACAGATAGCCTACACAACACTTATGTAGTAGGCTTAGCACTGAGCATGTCAAAAGCTTTAACATTGCACTGTCTAGAACTCAGATACATACAAGGTATTCTGAGTTATATGTTGAGTGGTCGAGGCTATAGCTGATGCACAATCAGTAATATAGATGTCTTTTACCTCTAAAGTGTGAATGAGTAGGTGTCAATACATTTGGGAATTGTTCTTGTCCATTTCATCTGATGCTAAAGTGAGGAAAAAAATGTGCGCACAACCTGTGTTGGATCATATGTGACAAGGCTAACATGGGGATGGGAATTTTTGATTGACTACTACAGATGTTAGAGACAACAATCATAGAGGATCTAAATTTGACCATAATGTATAATATGCACATGGTTCATTGACGTAGGGGACCCATGGGTTATATATATCGACTAGTAGGGGAGCCTAATGAAGACTCACAATCTCAATCCTCACAATCATAAATAGGAGGATGAGAATTGGAGAAATACCATCCAGACCAGTGAACTATAGCTCGACTGAAGAGGTAGTAAGCAGAACCTGTAAAGCATATGAGTAGGCTTGAGACATCATCAGATCGAATAAGAGAGTTAATGGAATCAATAGCAAGCCATATTGGCATTGCTTGTTCGATTCCATCATCTTGTGAAGGTAACTCATCTATAGCTCCTTCAAGTAGCCAGGATCACCCTCAGAAGCACCTGTACTCCTTAGATAAACTAGGATCATCCATATGATCTGAAACAACATCGGGCACATGATAACAGCTACATACCCAGGCCAAGGATACTTACAGTACCCTTAACCCAACTATGCAAGGCTAAATGAATATCTTTAAAAAAACATTTAGACAGTGTAACATATGCATTTTGAAAATCCCAAAACTCAATTAAAACACTTGTAAATCTGTTTTAAACGCACTTCTATATTCACATTAAAACTCTACCGCAACTACTAGACTTTTAAGTCCACTCAAAAGCAATCTCAACGACAATACAAAAGGTTCATACATAAGGTTATTTACAAATCATAAGATATTCAAGAGTTAATTTGGAAAATTATAAAACATATCAAAATAATTATGAGCCACTATACAATAAAAGTGCAAAACAGAGGCTACCCATATGCGGTAATGCCCTGAAAATGTCAAAAGACTGCACGAACCACTCAGAGCTTCAAGCTCACCAAAATAGCCTGCATGGTTAGGAAGCAGAGGGAGTGTGTACACTATGTACTTTATGAGTAGGAAAACATATATCACAAACAAAACCTGGTATATATCAAGACAGTCTAAATAACCTAAGGATGATTTTACGCATCTAACATGCATATAACCACCTATGAAATGAACTTACATGACATAGAAACACATAAGCCTTGTCTATGACTTATCCCGTACTAGTTAGGAACCACATAGGCCTAACCTATTAATCACTTATTCAGTGAACATAGGTTTCAGTTCCAATACATAAGAGAAGAAAAGCATCTTATGTAAAAAATCAAATCTCGTCAAGAAGCCAAATCTCATATTAGGACAAATTAGTTATGTGTGTTGCCACTGGTCGGTCAAACTAGTGTACACACCCACCGATTCCCAATGTTAGCTTGACTTTGATCTAGGGTGAGTCCACACTATGGTCCAACAGTGTCATAACCATAGGTGATGATATCGTCGGTGACCAGACCTCTAGGTATGCAATCACCTGCAAGTCCCGTAGAGAGGTGTCAATACGAGGACTCAATTTTTATTTACCAGCATTAAGGGTAAAATTGTAACATCCCGTTTCCAGAGAACGGGTCGGACCAGAGAAACGGGTCCAGGTGTGGTAAATTACCACA
>JAOQML010053986.1:0-10211 GCA_027568935.1 Erythroxylum urbanii
GCCTAACATAGTCTCCATAACACTATCAACATTCAAATAATCCATCTTTACAAAGAAAGGAAGAGATTAAAATGATAAAAAGTGAATAACAAAACTCCTCTTCTTTGCCAAAATCTGGAATTTTGGTGTTGATGTGCTATTTTTCCCAATCTTAATGATGATCCTCATTTTCAATCCTTCCTTGATGCTCCAAACATATGTTCTTCATCCAAGGATGGTCTTTCTACAGGTGGGTGTCATCCCCCTTGAAGATGGAGGCTTAATGATGTTTTTATAGTCCCAAAATCTTTGGTTTAATGAGGCCTCGCAGATTGCCTCAGATTACACTTCCCAGGCCTTGGGAATCTGCATGATTCCCACAAGCGCGAGATACAAGAAAAAACCTTCTGTTGTGATTTCCTACGTCCGTGGGAATTTGCATGATTCCCATGAATGTGGGAATTGGGCATAGATGTAATCCTCTTGTCTTCTCTTCTATACTCTCTTAGTCATCCTCCAACTTGCTTCCTCTCCTTTCCTACAAAAAAATAAGCAATTCTTACCCTCAATTAGCATCTAACACACAAGAACACAATGGAAATCAAACTTAATGAAAACATGCAAACTAAATTCTAAACTAGAGAAATAAGCAGCCATTATGTAAGAAAACATATGCTAATTACGTATAAAAAAACATATCCTAATACACACCTATCACAAGGGACAAAGAAAGAGATTGAAGAAAAGAAAGCCAACCCTCCCTTTTATTCACAAGTTCTTGATATATCATATGTAAACATCAAAAAATCTTGGGTAGATATTCATGATAAGAACCTTATCCTTTCCATGAATGATGACCAAATGACATTCAAATGAATGATGCATTAAAGAATCTAAAGTATAGTAGCTCATTCAGGATAATTGACGTGTTCGAATCTTCTAAAGAACAAGAGGATGAAGAACAGAAGATAACAAACATCGAGTTTGAAGAAGCTATGAAAGTCTTTATTCATGAAGCGAAAGAAGTAGAGGAGACGAAGGTGATTACCGAAGAAAGAGAGAAAATTACCTTCTTACAAGACAAACTATTGGATTCGATGGAAGATTCAAGGATTTTTTTATTGCTTATTTTATCGACAGTTTGTTAGAAAAAAGGACCTTACTGAGCTTAATTGGTTTTCTCAACTTTATTAATATTGTCCTTCTGATCATTTTGCAAGTTGTAGCTTATTTACAGGCTACAACCTCAGTCAATATGACGGTTTTGCGTTCTAACCCTTTTCTTTTCATTTTTGTTAGTATTTTCTTCTTATGTTTTTTGTATATTGTGTTTATTTTCCTATGGTGTGTTTGTGTACCCTTCTCACATTGAGGACAATGTGTTATTTACGTGTGGGAAGGGTTGTGTGTTTTTAACTTAAGTGTGAATTTTACATATTATATGATAGTTTGTTTAGGTTGCTGATGTGAATTGTATGAATTTGTCAATGGCTAGAGCTTAATATGATAGATTTAGCCTTAAAAATAGCCTTTTAGGTTGTGAAGATTTATTAGCTTGTGAAATTAGTGACCTAAGTTACTTACGGCTAAATATGTTAGTTAATAAGGATACGATGTTAGTCCATTCACCCTAAAAATTTGCCATACTCATTTATAATTTTATGTTAAACAAAAAAGTGGCATTATTAGTTCATCATAATGATTAGCTAAAACAATAAGGTAGGCAAAATTTTGTGATAAAAAATTGTATAATTTTACTAAAATAACTATTCCGTTGGCCTTCGGGTTATGAATAGAGCTATTAGCCAGTTGAGAATGTGATGTAGCTGAGTAACGGATCGACACACATCACAAATGTGTGTCTTTGTATAAAAAAGCTATAATGACATTCCAACCAAGTAGCTTAATAACAACATGACTTAATTGAGTAACTTGATCGAAATTCATCATAAATGTTTACTTTCGCATAAAAAGACTAGGTTCATGTCCTTAAAGAAAAATCAACAAAAAGCATGATTTAAAAAAAACAACCAAACTTGTCAATAACTTGATTTTTCATGAAAACCTAATGAGGAATAGCTACATGTTTTTTTTAACTGAATGATTATCAATGTGTGTGTGCAAGTGATAGAGGTGAATAGACTTAACACTAAAATTTTATTTAGTTTATATATTTAGTCCAAACTGCTTAGACGTGGATTTCGCTTGTTAATAAGTTAGAATAACTTGAAGGATTGTGTTTATAGTTAAATTTGTTTCGCTAAGTTGAAGTCATTGTCTCAATATTACATATGCGCATTTTGTGTTTTCTTATGTTGTTTATTGTTTTTTTTGGCTTAAGGACAAGCAAACGATTAAGTGTGGGGATAAGTGTAAATTGCACCATATTTTAGGATACAGTTTGATATATGTTTATCCATTAATCCAATCATTTAGTATATATTTAGCTTAGAATTGTGTTAGTTTGTTAATTATTTATATTTAAGTGTTTTATGGGTTAGAACTGTCTTTTGAGCTTAAATATGATGTTTTTGAGGTACCTTGATATGTTTGTTTGTATTTCAGTATCAACATCGAAGAATGAAGAAGTTTTAGAGACATTTAGGCCGAAACAACGAGTTGAGCCACAATCATGACAGAAGCCTAGGACATGGCCCATGAACGTGGCATAATAGGCCACGATCGTAACAAAAGGCTTAGATGTAGGCCATGATTGTGGCTTGCGTCGGGTAGACGCGCAGCCACTCCCAAACTTTGAGTTTCTAGGGATTTTTTAAATCTTTTGGACTCCAAAAAATCCTAGTTCAACCCTAAACACAAAAGAACATAAATAGAACAAGAAGACGAGGAAGAAGAACTTTTGCATTAGCCTCCATTGAGAAATCCTAGAGAGAGTTCATCGAGAGATTGAGAAATAAAAGAAGGAAGAGAAATATGGAGAAGAAGCCTACAAGAAGTACTTCCCAGAATAGGAGGTTTCCTGCCATTGTTGCCTCTATCATCCATTCTAATCTTATTTCCTATTAATTTTACATTTTATTATTGTATAGAATTGGGATAGTCATTGATGATAGGGTTATATGAATGATAAAGATGTCTAAACTCACCTTCGGACTGTTTTATCTTTGATTTAATGAAATTTGATTGTTTGTGATTAATTTCTACACTAGCATAATTCAATGATAAACTGAGGGTGAATGTAAAAAATTATTAAATTGCGCTAACGAGAGTTAGGTAATTTAATAGAATGAGAACTAAATTAAATCGATAAGTTATGCGAAGAGAGATCTTGCATAGGTTCCCGATAGTTTTTGAATAACTTCATATCTAATTAAAGTTTTGGATATATTGTTAATCGAGAGATTGCAATTTTCATAATTTGATTAGAGTTTGTAAATTAGGGTTAATGGTTATAACTCGAGAGAGAGTAATCAACCCTAGGCCGTCTAGAACCAATAATCCAATAAGTCATAATCAATTAGGTTAGCATTAAAGATAGATAAAATTCTTCTTTCTCTCAATTGGTAGTTCCTTAGGTTGATTCTTGATTCGACGTTGCAATTGATATTTTATTAATCTTTTCGCAATTGATTCTTGAAATTGAATGCATGATTGAAATAATTTCTTGCCTTAGTTTAATTTGCATTTAGAATTATTGTGAATTGTTTTTGGCCTTAGATTTTCGGATTAGATTATTCCTCCTCGTGGGATTGATACCTTAAGTATTACGCAAATGGCCCGTATGCTTGTGAAATATCGAGGTTAATTATTAAAAATTATACATATCAGAAAATCACGATCAATAGTCATTAAGTAACATGTTGTGAATTGTGTCAATGTGTCAATGACTTAGATGGATTGGAATTAATTTAATTTTGAGCATAGTCTATTAGGTTGCGAAAAATCATTAGCTTGTAAAATTAGTGAATTGGGATATTTGGTTAAATATGCAGCTTAATTAGAATTTATTGTTAGTTTGTCACCCTCTAAATTGTCACATTCATTCATAATTTGAGGCCTTTTGAGTTAAGTAGCTTCGCTAATATTTTTCATATAAACAATTCGTTAAAGTAATAAGGTAGGAAACAAAGAAAAGAAAAATTAATAATAATAATAACAATAATAATAATAGTTAATTTTAAATAAATAACTATTCCGCTAGCCTTCGGGGTATGAACAGAGCTAGTAGCCAGTTGAGAACGTGATGTAATTAAGTAACTGGATCGACACACATCACAAATGTGTGCCTTTACATAAAAAAAACTATATTGACATTCCAACTAAGCAGTTTAATAAAAAAACATGAATTAATTGAGTAACCGGATCGACATTCATTACCAATGTTTGCCTCCGCATAAAAAGAGTAAGTCCATGTTCAAAAAAAAGTTTAAAAAATTTTTTTTCGAATAAAAACCTATCGAACTTATAATAGCTTGACTTTTCATGAAAACATACTTAGGAGTAGTTATAAAATCTGAATGACCAAAGAATTGTTAACGTATGTGCGCAATTGAAAAGGGTAAACAATTTAGCGCTTGAGTCTGGATTAATATGTATATTTAGTTCAAAACCCCAACATGCGGATTTCGCATGTTAATTATTTGAGATCACTTGAATGATTGTGTTTAAATTAAATTTATTTCATGAAGTTAAAGTCATTGTCTCATTACTGCATTATGTGTTGTGTGAATTTTTGTATGCTTGCTATTTTGTTTGCTTTAGGAGCAGCAAATGTTTAAGTGTGGGGATGTTGATAAGTGTGAATTGCATCATGTTTTAAGGCTTAGTTGGATATGTATTTAATTGTTAAATTAATCGTTTAGTATGTGTTTAGGTGAGAATTGTTTTAGTTTGTTAATTGATTATATTTAAGTGTTTTTATGTATTAGTACAAGTTTTTGATCTTAATTATTATGTCTTTGAGGTATCTTGATGTATTTGTTAGTATTTCAGGGTCAACATTGAAGAATGGAGAAGTTCGAAGAAACTTGGGCCGAAACAACGACCCAAGATTATGGCATAATAAGCCACGATCATGACAGAAGCACTGGAGTCAACCAACGATCGTGGCCCATATGCCACGATCGTGACAAAAGGCTCAGATGTGGCCTACAGTTGTGGCCTGTATCTGGCATATGTGCAGACACTTAAAACGTCAAGTTTTGAGGAAATTTTTGGACATTTCGAACCCCAAAAAACCCTAAGGCTGTCCAGAACACAAAAGGTATATAAAGAATAAAACAAAGAAGATGAGGGAGCCTTTGTATTAACCACTTTTGGAGAGAAACCTTACAGAGAATTGTTAAGAGATTGAGAAAACAAAGAAGGAAGAGAGAAGTGGAGAAGAAGTCGACATTGACGTACTTCCTAGATTAGAAGTTTCCGATTTTGCTGCCTCCCGTCTGCATTTAGAATCGTATTTCTTGTTATTTTCTATTTTATTATTGTATAGAATTAAAAATAACAATTTGATGATAGGATTGTGAATGTTGAGATGTTATATACTTACCTTCGAGTTTTTTATTATTTCATAATTCGGTAATAGATTGAGAGGGTGGATCGAATGAAAAATAATTAAATTGGGCTAATGAGATTTAAGTGATTTAATAAGAATGAGAAATTAATCAAATCGGTAATTGAGTGAAGACAGATCTCGCATAAGTTCCTAATAGTTTATTAAACAACTTAAGATCTAATTAGGGCAGAAATTGCAATTTTCCATAATCTGATTAGGGTTTATAATTTAGGGTTAATGGTTATAGCTGGGGAGAGAGTAATCAAACCTAGGATTGTCTAGGACCAATAATCCAATAATTCACAATCGATTAAGTTAGCGTTAAAAATAGGTAATGTTGGACCCCGTTTTTGGAGCCCAACATCGGCCATAGGATCATGAAGCTTAAGCATGGAGGAAGGCTTAGAATTTGGAAATTTAAAAGAAAAGTCCTTTAGAAGCAAAAGTGGGCTTCGCCGCAAAGAGCACATTCGAAAATCCCTGGAACCTTCGAAAATTTTACGTTGCGGTAAGTGATTAAACTTTGTCGCGGCAAGTCTGAAATTTTATCTTCTCCGCGATGAACTCACCATGCCAACAAAAATAAAGAACTTCGGGTTAATTACGCCGCAGTGAACTATTTGCTTTGCCACAGAGAAAACCCCTATGGCAGAACCCACAACCTAAAATGTCCTATCTTGCTACATGTTAACTTAAAAACCACAAACAAGTTCTTAAAAACTTAATCTCGTTTCCATAATCGGATACTTTGCGAAAACAAGAAAAATCATAGACAAATCCGAACACATATTTCATTTATAACAAAAGACATAACTTTTACAAAGCTTTAATGGCATTTCAAGCTATAATACATCAGTTGAGTTTGAAAACCAATAATACAAAATACATTTGGACTAGCAGAACTTAAAATGCGGCTAAAGACTTGAATTCCCAAAAATCTAACTTAAAAATACAAAAGTATGCAAATTTGGAGTGATGACATAACTCTTGACTTACTCGATCACTTTCTCATCACCTGAATAGGGGGTGGAGAATGCGGGGTGAGCTTAAAGCTCGTAGGTAACAAATTTATAACCAGTAACGAGCAAAACCATTGAAATAATTTACATTGAATCATAAACACATATTTCTCAAATTTTCTTCATGCAAACTAATTCACAAATAACATGATCTATGCATTCATCAACTTGTTCACAAATCATAGACACGTAGGAATATCCAAAATGGTTTGGGTGGATCCAAAATAGAATGTATTACACATTTTCCATAAGGGTCTTGTGGAGCCGTGAACAGAACATACTATCACAGTCCCACTTAATGGTCTTGTGTAGTCGTAAACTTATGGGAGTCCATGAAGGAGCTCCATGCCACAACGGGCAGGCGGGAGAAGCATTTTTTCAAAGTACACTTGACTTAACTTAGGGGACCACCACAAGCCTATATAATCATGCATTTCATAATTCATAAAGATATTGCCTCAATAGCATTTTTTCGAAACTTGATTTCATAACCATAATATTGTTTCAAAAATCAATATCCTTTCAAAAATCATTTTCAACATTCATTTCATAAACCAATAACACAATTCATATACAAATATATGACATATTATCAAAGCATTCAAGAAGCCTTAATGGCACATTTATAACACAATTTAAAACAATTCAAACTTTCTTGGTTTGGAAGAAACATTAGAGACTTATTACTTAATTATAAAAGTGTAACCCACCTTGAAATCCTTGTTTATAAAAGGTGCTTAAGGATTTCCTTCCTTTTTCTCCTCTTGCCTCACTTGATTTCCTTAAAAAATAACCAAAATTCCATTCAATTTGGTTTAGAAATCGGAAAGTCATACCTCAAAATTTTAAACTATTTCTCATACTGAAACAAAATTCTATATTCAACTTCCATCCCGAAATTGAAATGCCTAGAGACTGGATTCAATTCCTTCACGCAATTTATAGCCCTATGTCTCTAGTTTATAAAAACTCAAAAATCAGTCCATTTGGACAGCTACACCAAAAGTGCTTCCCAAAATACCAAAGCATGTTTGTGCAGGAAAAATTGAGTTTGCCGCGGCGAACTTGTCCAGAAACATGCTCCGAAGACATGTTCTATGACTTTGTCTAGTTTTTAACTTCCCACCTTTTTCATAAACCCATCTTCACCCTAAACCATCTCTTCTACTTCATTCCAACCCAAAATCATTCACAACAAATTCATAATCTACTTTTGATTATTAACCAAACACTAAAACATTCACATAAACCATTTATCAACAACTACCTACACATATTCATTTTATTTTCACTTCTAACCATCCCTAAATATGCTTCATCTAACAATAAAGAATTTTTAATGCTCATACTTACTTGTTTTAGCCTCAAAGTCTTCAAACTCTTCAAGAATCTCCAAAACCCTAGCTTGTTTTTCTTCTTTTCTCCACTTCTCTTTTTCTCTTCTTTCACTCACGATTTTTGCTTCCCTAAAATGCAATACTACCATTTCTTCTTTCACTAATACCCTAAATGAATGATCAAAGTCCACTATGCCCTTCCATGTAATGCCTTATCCTTTTAACCTTTAGTGATTTTCCAAAAATGCCCTTATATCACCTTGCAACATTAATACTTTAATTCCATCAATCCATGAAATGAATCCTCCCAAACTTGACATAATAATTAAACTCCAAATAAAATAATTTATCTAACAAGACCACAAAATTTATTTAGATCATGCTTAATAAAATCAATAAAACAATTTGGGGCCCAACAGGTAAAATTTTCCCTTTCTCTCAATTGATAGTTCCTTTAGGTTGATTCTTGAGTGTGTGTTGCAACTGCTATTTTGTTAATATTTTCGTAATTGATTCTAGGAATTGAGTTGCGTGATTGAATTAAATTCTTACCTTAGTTTTGTTACATTTTGAATTACTACAAATTTTTTTAGCCTTAGATTTTAGGATTAGATTATCCCTCCTCGTAGTCAACACCTTAAGTACTATATGAACGACCCGTATGCTTGCAGATTATCGAGGTTAATATTTAGAACTTACACACATCGAAAAATCACGATCAAGTAGAATATCTATCTTAACTAGGATAACTAGAAAGCAAACCCCTCTTTATTAACTAGTTTTACCTATTACCATTAGAAGGATCATGTTTAATGAATGCTACCCACCCTTTAATTGAAAGAGTTCAGAAAAGGCTTCATTCATGGATTAACAAATTCCTATGCTTGGAGGAAGGATACAATTGGTTATTTCTACCCTAAACTCAATGCATACATACTAGTCTTCATACTTGATATCGGCTGGAGTCATCAAAGCACCACAAAAGTTGACAAGGGACTTTTTGTAGGGAAGTTATTTTTCAAGAAGCAGTCATGCTAAAGTTAAACGGGTGGATGTTTGTAAGCCTAAAACTGAGGGAGGTCTTGGGATTATCTAGGGGAAGTACCATGAGTAAGAGTCTTTTAGGGTAATACACCAAATACTACACCCTTTCATGGTACTTCTTCCAACTTCTGAAGTTGAGAGAATAATAGGACCTTTTGTCACATTGGAAATGGGAAAAAAGCCTCACTATGGTTTGATAATTTGAGTGATCTAGGTCCTATTATTAGAATACCTAAAGCAGTAAGGTGTTGGAACAACTTCCCTTTTGATGATAAAGTCTATTCTATAATAGTTCAAAATCATTCGACCTCTTTTCCCATAAAATTGCAACATCTGCTGCCCAATTATCAACCTAATTCTTCTCTATAGGACTTCAATTCGTGGTATAACCAGCCTACCGGTACATTCAGCATCAAATTTTGTAGAAATTGGTCAACACAAGGAGGCCAAAGGGTGAACTAACATGAAATAATTTGACATAAATCCCTAATCATAGAAACTAATCTAATTTTCAGCGAACAATTTATATCCAAAACAAAAAGATTGTCCACAGAATAAGAAAAATTGTAAATGTTGGATATGTAAGGAAGCAGGTCATTATGCAAATCAATGTCCTAATAAACAAAAATCTAGATATCAACCAAAAGTCAATATTTTACAATCTGCTATAGAACATCAATTAAAACCTATTGAATCAGATTATGATACTAATTCCATTATTTCCTCAATTTATTACTATGAATCACAAAGTGAACCATCAGAATCATCAACTGAATCCCAATACAACCTTTATTCAAGTAGTGATTCAGAATAAACTAATTAATGCCTATATAGATACAAGAGCAACCATTTGTATTGCTTCAAAAATATATTAAATATATGGAAAAAAATAGAAAACCACTACAAATATGAATTATGGATGGTAGTTTTAAATATATTTGGCATGTTGGTTATTATAATAATAAAATTATAGAAAAATATGCATTTTCTATACCATCGATATATCAACAAGAATCAAGATTACATTTCATTATTGGAAATAATTTTCTTAAATTATATAATCCATTCTGACAATATTTACATTATATTACTCTTAAAACTCCCTATATCAAATCCTTTAATCAGAAGTCTATTATTTTAAAAATTCCCATTTATCATACCTCTTATATACAAAAATTGCATACCTTGACAACTAAGCTGGATTCTCTTCAATTTTACTTATTAAATAATACTACATTGAAACAGGAAATTGAAATATTATTAGATCAGGTCTGTAGTGAAAATCCATTAGATCCTATAAAAAATACTAATCAACAA
>JAOQML010054059.1:0-10209 GCA_027568935.1 Erythroxylum urbanii
ATGATAAGAGTAAAGGATTGTAAGAATAATGAAAAGAGATGAAGAAAATGCCAAGAATCTAGTGTAAGATGAAGGATTTTAGAGAATGGTATAGTTGATTTTCATAGTTTAGAGAGAGAAGGTGTGAAAATTTAAAGAGTGAATGAAAAAAGAAGAGGGGAGGGAAATTTAAAATTTCCCTCGGATGGTACTCCCATGATCGTGGGAATACCCTCCATTCCCACGATCGTGGGATTACTCTCCATAAACTTTCTGGAGAGATTTCCCACGATCATGGGAATTAGAGCACGATTGTGGGATTACTCTCCAGAAACTTTCTAGAGAGATTTCTCACAGTCGTGGGAATCACTCCAATTCTCACGATCTTGGGATTACTCTCCCGAAACTTTCTGGAGAGATTTCCTATGGTTGTGGGAAACTCACCAATTCCCAATATCATGCGTTGATGCAATTTCCTCGCTTCTAAACCTTCTTCCAAGCCTAGAATGCATTCTCAATGATCCCACAACCTACAAACACATCAAATTAATATTATCAACAAAACATTTAAAGAGAAAACAAGTTAAAATTCAAACTAAGTCCAAATTAATACCAGCAAACTCAAATCAAACATAATCATAAAGGAATAAACAAACAAACAAACAAACAAAAACAATCAAAAGAAAATAGAATTCTATAAATTGTCTCCCATGCAGTGCTTCTTTTAACGTCGGTAGCTCGACTCTCCTTTTCTCATGGTGGCTCAAATGAATGGTACGGTCGTAATGAAAAAACGGATCTCAAACTCTGCACATGAGCTACTCTGGTACAGATTCCACCTTCCTTGTGGTTTTCCTTCCTTCGCCTTCTCTGACACTTCGTTTTTTCTGAACGCATTCCCAGGATCCTCAATATCTTCGCATTCTCCTTGGGGTTTAAGTTCTTTGATATCCGTTGGAGGTAAAGGAGAACGATAGTCTTTCTTTGACACCTTGAAGGTTAATTGCTCCTTTCCTACTCTCAGTGTTAGGTCACCCCCATCAACGTCAATTATCGAGCAAGAAGTAGCCAGGAACAGTTGTCCAAGAACTATAGGGGTTTCTGTAACTCTCCCATATCCACTATGTAGAAATCTGTGGGGAAGATAAATCTAAGAGATAGTCAGAATTGCGAGTGGAAATAGAGCAAGAGTTGTCGCATTAGCTGTAGGCACATATGTATTGACGCTCCCTAGTGGGCTTGTACTAAAATTGGACAATTGTTTTTATGTACCTACTTTAACTAAAAATGTAATGTCTGTTTTTAGTATTAATAAAGTTAGATTCCATTTAAATTTCAATAACAATGGTTGTTCAATTTATTTGAATGGAATGTTATATGCATTGAGTACATTGTGCAATGGTATATACATATTCGATATGTCTAATCCTCTTTTAAATATCAATAATAACAAAAGAATAAAACGAGATATTGTGAAATCGTTTTACTTATGGCATTGTCGCCTTGGCCATATAAGTGAAAGACGTATGTCTAAACTACACAAGTGTGGTCGTTTAGGGTCATTTGATTATAAATCATATGACACATGCGAATTTTGTTTATTAGAAAAGATTACTAAGTTACCCTTTAAGGGAAAGGGTGAATGAACTAGTAGACTTTTAGAACTAATACATACTGATGTATATGGTCCGATGTCCATACATGCTAAAGGTGGTTTCGTATAATTCATTACCTTTATTGATGATCATTCTCAATATGGGTATATGTATCTTATGAGATACAAGTCTAAAGCCTTTGAAAGGTTCAGAGAATTCATAAATGAAGTTGAGAAAAAACTTGGGAGAAGTATTACATCACTTCAATTGGATCGAGGCGGTGAATACTTAAGCCAAGAGTTTTTGGATTATCTCAGGGATAATGAAATATTGTCTCAGTGGACTCCACCGTATACACCACAACACAATGGTGTGGCTGAGAGGAGAAATCGAACCTTGTTAGACATGGTGAGGTCTCTGATGAGTTTAGAGAATTTACCAAAATCCCTTTAGGGGTATGCACTTGAAATTTTTGTTTATGTATTAAATAGAGTCCCATCCAAGTTAGTTGATGTTACTACATATGAGATATGGACCAACAATAAACCATAACTTTCTCATATGCAAGTATAGGGTTGTCTTGCTTATGTGAAGTAAAAGCTTGAAGCTAAGTCTGACGAGTGTAGGATATCCTAAGCAAACTATAGGATATCAGTTCTACGATATTTCGAAATAAAAGGTGTTTGTTTCAAAACATGATGTCTTTTTAGAGAAAGAGTTTCTTTTAAGAGAAGATAATTAAGGATGGTAATTCCGGCAAGGCCCTGGTTGGGCGGGCCACGGACTGACCATGGTCTGCCCGGGCCAGTCACAAACTGACCATGGTCGACCAGCACGGGCCATGGGCCGGCCAAACCCAGTCCGTGGCCCGTCTATTTTTCTGAAACGACATCATTTTTTATTAAAACGACGTTGTTTTGAATTTTTCTTTTTAAAAAGTAAATTGACGAGCCTGGCCCAGCCCGGCCTACCCATCTGGACCTGCATGGGCCACGGACTTGCCAGCAAGCCACCTGGCCCGGGTTTGACCTGACCCATTGACATGTCTAAAGACAGTGAACTTGTGAAAGTTCAAGATGCTCAAACAGACATAGAACAACTGCCTGGTCCTGAGACTATTATTTATGAAGATGAAACAATAGTTCAACCTTCTGACATATAAGAAGTTCATATAAGAAGTTCGTAGGTCAGGTAGGATACTGTTGAGTGATTTTGCAAAATAGTCTATTAGTTTTACACTAAAAAATCGCAAGTATACGGGTCATGACTTGTAGTTAAAAAGCAAATATCGATCCCATAGGGATTGATGCCTAAACACCACTTAATTCATATTGCACTTTTTTTAAGAAACGAAATTGTTTAATGAAAATAAACAGGAAAATTAAATCAAAATTAAACGAATAACAATGAAACAATAGATAATACCAAAATGCAGAAAATTGGAATTCAAGGTTTTAATGACTAAAGATCACTTTCTCCCTATCTTGTCTCCCTCCTATTTTAATAATTGAATTATGTCTCACCTAAGATGTCCAATTGTATTAACTACCCTCTCTCAAGGTGTAATTAATTATCCCTAATCAAATTAAATGAAGTTGATTAAGCAATCTCTCGGTCTACCCAATCACTCCACCAATTTAACTAACTATTAAGTTATCCTATAAGTGATTAATTGAATTAGCTGATATCTCTCTTTTAACTAATCAATTAACGTGATGAATGTAAGTCTATAGGTTGCCAACTCTCGTTGTACAATTCTACACAAATAACCCAACTCAATGTCTCAATTTATTGTAAGCTATATGAATATAATCAACAATCATCAAAGACAACTTTCATTCAATCCAATAAAATAGGAGTTTAACAAGAAAGTTCAAAAGTAATCCCTAAAACAAATCTGCCACTCATGGTCTCTATAACATCACTAATATTCAAATATTCCTTCTTACAATGACTAGAAGAGATAAAAATGATAGAAATTTCAATAAAGAAAATTCCTTCTCTTCTTTGCCAAAATCTGGAATTTCTGGTGTTGATGTGCTATTTTCCCAATTGTGATTGATGATCCTTGAATCTCCACCTTCCTCTAGAATTAAAATCTGTATTTTTCACTCAAGAAGGCTCTTTTCTACAGAGGTATCACGTACTCTTCATCCATGGAGGTTTAATATCTAATATAGTCCAGAAAACCTAAAATTTAATTGAACCCTACAGAATGTCTCGGATTAAACTTCCCACGATCGTGGAATTGACATGATTCCTACGATCGTGGGATCTTGCAATAGAAAGCTTTCTCTTCTCTTCTCCTCTTTGGTCTCTAGCTCAATCTCCAAGTTTCTTAATCTTCATTCCTACATAAAAATAATCAATTCTTACCCTAAATTAACATCAAACGTAAAAGAACAACGATGAGAATCAAATTAAACAAAAACATACAAAATGAATCCTAAAATACAACAATAATAAACTATTATGCAAGAAACACATTCCAAATACTTAGAAGAACATAGACTAATACACAACTATCAACTTCCCCACACTTAAATCTTTGTTTGTCCTCAAGAAAAATAAATACAACCATCAATTCCATCACTTCATTTTCGCAAAGATCAAAGCGTACAATCCCTCAAATTTTAACCAACTCAAATATTAAGTTACTACACATATCATGACTAATTTTTCATTAGTGTACATAAGCAAACTGAACCATTGGCACCATTGCTCAAAGATAAGTATAGCAAAATGAATCTTCCTCATAATTTCACTCATTTCTCTCAAGTGTTTGATGGTTAGTGTTTTGCTCAAACTTCTTATAGGAAACTACACTACCATAGGCTTGCTAATACACCGATTCTCCTCTACAATGATTGCATGCATAAATAGATCAAAAGGACTTGTTTTGGGTTGTAATGTGGTAAGGGTTAAGGTGGGTAAAAAGGGTAAAGGTTTTAACAAAGCATTCGTAAAATAAAAAGCGGGTGAACGGGATAACAAAACATAACTTCAAGATACACAAATGTAATTATGCTAATACTCTGCACTTATTTATGCTACTAAAGTGTTCTTCCTTTTTCTTTTCTTTTCTTTGCTTTTTTTCATTTTTCTTTCTTTTTCTTAATACATGGAAGAAACTAAGAATAAAATAGCAATTAAATGATATGTGATTCAAAAGCAGAAGTATCCTTAACTCATCTCGGTAAAAATTTTCACAACAATCCCAACTAATGCATTACTTAATACTCTACTAAGCTTGTGAATGGGTAGGTTAATGAGGTTACAGGTTTTAAATTTTTTTGGGTATTTTCAAGAAACAAATGGTTAAGGCTCAGCAGGGGTAGCAAGGGATACTTAAAAGGGTAGGTCATTTAAGCCAAGGGTTAACACAAAACGGGCTTTAATCATTTCTATTAAGCTTGCATCCAGTAGATTCAAACTGATTCAAAGCAAGT
Source organism: Erythroxylum urbanii (assembly GCA_027568935.1). Lineage (NCBI taxonomy): Eukaryota > Viridiplantae > Streptophyta > Magnoliopsida > Malpighiales > Erythroxylaceae > Erythroxylum > Erythroxylum urbanii. The sequence continues at coordinate 5,024 of JAOQML010054059.1, forward strand.
TCTGAAGGTAATAACCTAAAGAAGTATCACACAACAAAGAAATGGAATGAGTATAGATGGAGTCATATAGGCTCAATCCTCACATTGACTCAAATGAAAATTGTTTATGCATCTCTACACTACCTCATTGCTCAAATGTCATAATTGTGAATAAACTTGTAACCAACTACTTTTCATCACTCAATATGGTTCACTTTCTACTCAAGTAGCCTAATTCAAGTTTAAGCATGCGTTTAATCTAATTCTAACTAGCATGATTGAATCTCATGGCAATACCAATCCAAATGATTGAAGTGTGGTTCTATTGCTTAACACAAAACAAAATGATATGCCTAAACATGCATCATATTTAACAGAATGCAAATAGTGATTAACACAATGCAATTAACAACACAAGTTTCAACTTCCCACACTTAAAGAACACATTGTCCTCAATGTGACAAGGCCACAAAAAAATAAAGAAAATGACATCAAATCAAACAAAAATGACAAGAAACCAAACATAAAAAATAAAACCAAACAAAAGAAATCAAACCAAACAAAAGACATAAAACCAAACAAAAATGATATGAAACTAAACAAAAAACAACAAATCAAACAAAAATGACATGAAACTAAACAAAAGAAATAGACACAATTTAAAAGTATAGGGTAAGAAAAGATTAAGGAGATTGTGGTAGCGACAGTGTTAGCGAAGGAGCTTCAAAATTATTCCTTTAAAAGAACTTGAGGAATTTCTTCTTTAGGTACCGCTGCTCCTTATGGACTTGCCTCATCTGGGTGCCAAGCTCGTTAATTTGCGATGTAATGTGTTGATAATTGGAGGCCATCTGATCGAGGATTTGTTGAAATTTGCTGACCTCTGTTGGTGTAATTTATTCCTCCTCCACTACTTCTTCTTATGGCTCTGGGACCGCTTGGGATGTGGAGACTCGGGAAGCGACTGTATCCTTACCCTTCCTGTTCTTCACTGCAATATGCATCTGAGAATTTCGGAGTTTCATAGAATGGAGCTCTGAAATTTCAGAGCGCCTCAAATAAGACATGTTAGACATATCGTATTGAGTTAAATGCACATTATCCATATTAAAGTTATAAAACAAAGCTAAAGCAATAACAACATGAGATATGCCAAAATAAGAGCTCTTATTATTCACAACACTCACTATTGATCGAAAAATCTTATAAGGCGTATTGATTTTTATTTTTTGATCCATGCACCAAAGAAAGAAAAGTTTTTTGGCCGAGCATTTATTACTTTCAGTTTTATTAAACATAGTTAAGTACATAAATTTATGCAAAAGTAAATGGTTGGCACTTTGGATTAACGTGTTTGGTGCATTTTGAGAGTCAAAATTTCTTCACTCGTTAGAGTTTTCAAATAATTATCGACATGAAAGTCATCGTGATCATCTAAAATTTTTGTATTTGATAAATAAAAAATTACACGCATGACATGATAATCAAGTTTATGCTCATCGTCGGCTATCCTAAACCAAAATACATCTATTTTAGGATTATAGCGTACTGTAGTGAAAAACTCTATAGTCATCATAGGGTAAATAGGCACATCATAGTGAATGAAGCTATTCCAACCTATGTACGCAGCTAGTCGCTCAATATTTTGCAGCACTCCTATGGTTTCTAATAATGCAAAATCAAAATATCGAGGAGTGATCAATTCCCTATCTCTAAGGTCTCAGAAATGCGTATCTTCTTCCTCTGAATAAATAGAGAATGGGGCACAAAAAGCTGCTACTAAAACGGGTTTACCTTTACTAAAGACTTGAAGACACAATTCATCGGTCAGTTTTCGAGCTGCCATCTTCTTTGGAGCCATTGGAAGATTAGAACCTACAAAAATAAGAGAAATAGAGATGAATTTGTTTTTTAGAGAGAGATAGAGGAAAAATCTTACCCAAATTCGTGTATTTTTGAATGATTAATGCATGATAAGAGTAAAGGATTGTAAGAATAATGAAAAGAGATGAAGAAAATGCCAAGAATCTAGTGTAAGATGAAGGATTTTAGAGAATGGGAGAGTAGATTTTCATAGGTTAGAGAGAGAAGGTATGAAAATTTGAAGAGTGAATGAGAAAAGAAGAGGAGAGGGAAATTTAAAATTTCCCTCAGATGGTACTCTCACGATCGTGGGAATACCCTCCATTCCCACGATCGTGGGATTACTCTCTATAAACTTTCTGGAGAGATTTCCCACGATCGTGGGAATTAGGGCACGATCGTGGGATTACTCTCTAGAAACTTTCGAGAGAGATTTCCCACTGTCGTAGGAATCACTCCAATTCTCACGATCGTGGGATTACTCTCTCAAAACTTTTTGCAGATATTTTCCACGATCGTGGGAAAGTCACCAATTCCCACGATAATGCGTTGATGTAATTTCCTCACTTCTAAACCTTCTTCCAAGCCTAGCATGCATTCTCAATGATTCCACAACCTACAAACACATCAAATTAATATTATCAATAAAAAAATTTGAAGAGAAAACAAGTTAAACTTCAAACTAAATCCAAATTAAAACCATTAAACTCAAATCAAACATAATCATAACGGAATAACCAAACAAACAAATAAATACAAACAATCAAAAGAAAATAGCATTCCATAACTTGTCTCCATGTAGTGCTTCTTTTAACGTCGGTAACTCGACTCTCCTTTTTCTCATGGTGGCTCAAATGAATGGTACAGTCGTAATGCAAAAAGGGATCTCAAACTCTGCACATGAGTACCCTGGTATGGATTCCACCTTCCTTGTGGTTTTCCTTCCTTTGCCTTCTCCTACATGATCGTTTTTTCTGAACGCATTCTCAGGATCCTCAATATCTTCTCATTCTCTTCGGGGTTCAGGTTCCTTGATATCCGTTGGAGGTAAAGGAGAACGATAGTCTTTCTTTGACACCTTGAAGGTTAATTACTCCTTTCCTATTCTTAGTGTTAGTTCACCCCCATCTACATCGATGATCGAGCGAGAAGTAGCCAGGAATAGTTGTCCAAGAACCATAGGGGTTTCCGTAACTTCTCCAATATCCAGTATGTAGAAATCTGCGGGGAAGATGAATCTATCAATATGTACTTGTATGTTCTTAATAATTCCCTTCGGTTGGTGCACTGTTCTGTCTGCTGTTTTCATTAATATCTTCGTAGGCTCTGACTTTTCAAACCCCAACTTTTGACTAAAAATGTAGGGCATCATGTTGATACTAGCTCCTAAATCGGCAAATGCCCTCGCTATATTGACTCTATTTATACTACAAGGAATGAAGAAATGCCATGGGTCTTCATTCTTCTGTGCCATGTCTGTGTTTCCTCCTGTTATATGCTTCTTCGCCTCTTTCTTGACCGGTTCCTTAAACGTGAGCTTTGATTGTAGTTGATTCATTATATATTTAATCTTGCTTGACCCAACCTCCTTAAAATTCCTCATTTCTCTACTTGAACTTGAATTTCGTTGAGCAAAGAGAGGATATGGAATCTCAGGTTGAGGCTCCTTGATCGGCTCACTTACTAAACCACTTGGAAGGACTTCCAAAATTGTTTGTCTTTCTCTCTTGTCCCTATCTTTCTTCTCATGTTCACTTTCATTTTCCTTTTTTCGAGTAATGGCCATAATTCGTTCCTTCAAGTTGACCTCGATATTACTCGGTAGACTACCTATATTTCTAAAAGCTAAGGCATTAGCGAGTTGACCTACCTGAACCTCCAAATTATGGATGGATGAGGCATGATTCTTCACTATCTAATCAAACTTCGCTTCCATCCTCTTCTGACTTTCCTCCTGGCTAGCAAACATCATCTTTTGATTCTCTTCTAGAGCTGCCAGTTTGGAACTCAAAAACTCCATCATCTTGTCCATTTTGGTCTCCACTGATTCGATTTGATCTTGCTAAAATCTCAAAGGTCCTTGCGGTCTTACTTGGCCACTTGCATTGTTAGTACTCTAAGAAAAATTTGGGTGGTTTTTTCACCCTGGATTATAAGTATTCAAGTATAGGTTGTTACCTCTCTGCGGCTGGCCTAGGTAATTTACCTATTTGGTACTACTGACTCCCAACAAGAAACACCCAGTTGAGCCATAATTGTTCTGCCTGTATGGCTCACATTGTACTTGCATCACATTAGCTGTAGAGGAAGATGCTCCTTGTATATTGTTCAACTACTTCATAAAGGTCATAATTTGTGCCTGCAAAGTAGTAACAGAGTCAATAAGGATCATACCTTTTTGCTCCTTCTGCCCTATCTACTCCTCTCACTAGACCACATGCAACTGTTGCTCACTAACTCCTTCAAAAGATTATGAGCTACTTCCATAGTCTTCCTCATCAATGGACCTCCAACAGCTGAATTAATAGTTCCTCTCGTGCTTGGATTCACACCATTGTAGAACGCCTGCAATAGAAACTCCCTCGGAAGGTTGTGAAGGGGACATCTTCTCTACAATTCTTTAAATCTCTCCTAAGCTTCATAGAGAGATTCCCCATCATTCGGCTGGAAATTCATGATCTCCTTGATGATCCTCATCATCTTGGTTAATAGAAAGTACTTTGCGAGGAATGTTTGGGCAAGCTGCTCCTAAGTAGTAATATATCCTGAATTCAGCAAGTTATACCAAGCTTTTGCCCGATCTTTCAACATGAAAGAAAATAACCTTAACTTTACTACATCATCAGACATTCCGTTGAACTGAAAAGTATCGTAAATCTCAAAAAAATTGGCAATGTGGCCATTTGGATCCTCGTTAGATAGCCTATAGAATTGCACACTATTCTACAATATATTGAGGAGTGCCGTCTTGATCTTGAAATTGTTCACTTGAACCATCGGCATCGCAACTCTTTAAGGACTGAATCCTAGCCTCATGAAATCCATCAGTGTCCTCTCTACTCCTCCTTGCTCTCCTTCTTCAGCCATATCTCTTTGTGTAAGATTTTGAAGCTTCGCTCTCCTTAACTCTCTTTCATGTCTTTTGATATCGGAAAACTCGTCTTCACTAACTTCTGTTGATCTTCGTGTGCTCCTTGTATTCATACACCTGTAAATACACAAGGAAAAGTATCAAAAACACTTAAATCAAAGTAATCTAAATCAAACACAATGCTCAACAATCAATCCCCGATAATGGCGTCAAAAACTTGTTGATGGTATAAACTATCTACTTGTTTTATGCT
>JAOQML010054107.1:0-10208 GCA_027568935.1 Erythroxylum urbanii
ATGCATGTACAATAAATTCTTATATGCACCTATCACTGTTCACAGATGCATGAGCATGAGATGTGCTATTCTAATTCTTCTGATTAACACACTTGGACCCGTTTCTCAGGTCCGACCCGTTCTCTGGAAACGGGATGTTACACATTTTGCTGCCTTGATTATCAACGTGCTGTGTCGTTTTTGGCTTCTCTTCTCCAACTAGCGTTTTCTTCATATATTGCTGCCGCTTTTGCTTCTCTTCTCCAGGTACTTGTTTTATGCTTTGGACTGCTACTTCTTTTATCTTTTGAGTACCCTGTTGGAAATGAAAGATCAGGAGAGCTTCCACCTAGTTGAGTTTGCTGTTGTACTCCTAACCCTGGGTAGTGGACCGTCCTCCTCTACCTAAATGAGTTATAACTCATGCGAAATCAATGTAAAATCATTGTAAAAATATGGTTATATTTGACTCGCATCACGTAGCAACCCTAAAAACCTAAACCTAGAGTGAGGCTATAAAAGGCAAGAGAGGGTGGCAGCTGGGATGATCTTTTCATTGACGGTTTCATTCATCCATTCACACAAAGACACAAACAGGGGAGGCACAGAAAGAGAGAGAAAAAGAAGATAAAAAGAGAAACAGAGATAGTTTAAGAAGGAGAAGAAGAGAGATGAAGTTTAATACAGATCGTGAAACTATGGAGACTTAGGTTAAGAACTAGAAATATATTAACTTAACTAGTAATTGGTAGTCGGGTTTTAATTATTAATTTGGATAGTAACTTGTTGAATACGAAAGTTAACCTACCTGATTATTCGAATAGATTTAGAACCTAACTATTAATTTAGTAAGACAACAATACAATCATTTTCCCTTAATCATGCATAGGAGATTAAATTAGTGAAATTAATTCTCAAGAGTTTTTCCATTTCGATTAATCTAACTGTCTTTGCTCCCAATTGATTCGGTCTACTTTTTAATTTAATTTCGTAATTTTCCTTAAAAGCTTTCACTCAACAATCGGGATAAAATGTTTAGGAATGCATTGTTTTTATTTTTATTTTTAATTCAAACTTAATTTAAGTTGACCAATTTCACCTCCGTGGGAGACTACTTTAGGTTATTAGCTACAACTATCACGTATACTTGCGAGTAGGATAGCCTAGTTCATTTTAGAGCTTTTTTGGCATAACAAGTTTTTGGTGTCATTGCCAGGGAGGTGTTTAGTGTTTTGAACTTGAATTAATTTTGATTGTTTTTATTTGCTAAAGTGATTTTGATTGTTTTGTCAATTGTTTTATCTGTTCATACATACATTTTTGTCATGTTATTTCATAGATTTGTTTTAGTAATTTTCTTATTAATTCAATGTTATTTATATTTGGTTTATGCCAGGAAGGAGGTCTTAGGAAGGTGAACTTACTCCCTTTATTGACAACGTACATTAGATAAGAGAACTTCCAAAAGACTTTGAAGACAATATTGAGGGAACCAAACTAGAAGATCAAGAGATGGGTGAAATGCAGTCCGTGATGAAGTAGTATGCCAGACCAGTAATCCGTACTGCCACTTGGTGCAAACTATTGGCGGAGGTAGCTAGGAATTATGAATTGAAGAATATCCACTACAACATACTACTATTATTCTATGGGGTTCCCAATTAAGACCCTTTAAACTTCATTCGGGAATTCTATACCACTCTCCAAACATTCCCATTGGATGGCTTAAATGAAGATCAATTCAGGATGAGGTGCTTCCCATACACATTGAAGGATCGGGCCAAGGCATGACTGATGACACTTCTACCCAGTGTACAACAAGTTCATAGGAAAGTTCTATTCCTACTTGAAGACTTCTGAGTTGCAGACAAAGATAGCTACCTTCACTCAGATGGAGGGAGAGCCATTCTATAAGGTATGGGAGCGCTTCAAACTCCTGCTCATTTAATGTCCACATCATAATTTTCCACTCCATATGCAGAACCAGTTCTTTTATGATGGATTGACACAACAATGTTAGTATACGGTGGATAATACAGTAGGAGGAGCAGTAGGAGAGAAGATGACTAAAGAAACATATGAGATCTTCGAAATGTTGGGGGCCTAATTCTCAATAAAAGAGCGTAAGGGAAGAAGAGTCGGAGTTTATGAAGTGAGTTCGAATCAAGAATTGGCTATGTAGTTAACTGAGTTGACGAGGCATGTGAAGATGCTAACTACTAGGCTACCCCAAAACGTTCCAAATTAAGAGGTATGTGGTAAATGTGGAACTTGTAGTTATGGAGCTAACGTTTGTTCATATTCTTAGGAGCTTTTTGTGGATGGCGAGGAACAAGTGAACTCACTCCATGGTTTTCAACCAAGGGAGTGAAATGAGGCATACTTAAACACCTACAACCTTGGTGGGAGAAACCACCCTAATTTTTCATGGAAGACCAATAATCTACCAGTACAGCCCTAATAACAATACCAAAAATTTTCAAGGCCTAATTATTACTAAGGGCAATCCTTACTTCAAAATCCAGCAAGCAAGCCTTATTTAGAGGAAAGCCTGAACGAGTTTATTCAGGCCACAACTCAAAATCAAGAAATGAACAATAAGAAGTTTGATTCTTTGGAGGCCTCTGTAAAGAGGATTGAGATCTAAGTAGGGAAACTCATGGCTTAATTGGACAAAAATCAAAAAGGGTAATTACCTAGTCCCCAACAAAGAAAGTAAGCAGAATGGAGGAAGCAATGAGAATAACAACCCTTCAAGTCAGGTTCAAAAGGATGAAAAACTGGGGCATGCAACTGACTGCAATGAAGGACCAAGATTGCATATGGTGACTAATCCTTATAGACCACCGATCCCATATCTGAGCTACCTTAAGGAATCAAAATAAGATAAGCAATTTTCTAATCTTTATAATATGTTTTCCAAAGTTAATATTAACTTACCTTTGTTAGGTGTGATTAGAAACATTCTAGCTTATTTGAAGTTCTTCAAGGAACTAAGCACTAAGAAACAGAAGTGCAAGAAAAATAAGAAGGTGATAGTTTCAGAGGTTACAAATGTAGTGCTACAACAACAATTACCCCACAAATTGAAGGATCTAGGGAGTTTTCTTGTGTAAGTATCAACGAGTAATGGTGATCAGGTTAAGGGTGTGCTTAACCTTGGGGCAAGTATAAACGTTATGCCTCAATCTGTTTACGAGAAACTAGATCTAGGATAATTAAGACCAACCAGTATGTGCCTATAATTAGCTGATAGGACAATTCGTTATTCGAAAGGAATAATGGAAGATGTGTTGGTGAAGGTTGGCGAATTGATTGTTCCTATAGACTTTGTGGTCTTAGATATGGGGCGGTTAAACAGCAAAGGAATGAGCACACCATACTCCTATGGAGGCCTCTTATGACCACTACTAATACCTTGATTGACGTGAAGAACGGAAAGCTGAGCATGATTGTTTTAGGAGAAACAGTAGAATTCTCAATCTTTAATGCTGAACCTATTCTTACAACAACTGTTTATGAAGAATTCTCTCATGTTGATCAGTTTAATCCTATAGACTTTGATTTGATGTTGCAGGAAGAAGAAGAAAAGAAGTCGAGCCTGGTGAGGGAGATTGATAAGTGTTATCAATTACTTAATGATGCAACTGAGGGAGAGTTTAGAAAATTTTTGGAGAAGAAGACCCATAAAGAGAAGGCAACAGTGGAATCAATCACTTTAGACGATCGACCTTGAGCGTAACAATTGAGGTGTCTAGCTTAAGGATATTAAAGAAGTGCTAAATGGGAGGCAACCCATATCATTTATGTTTTGTCTTTCAATTTAGTTGTTTGTTATTTCTTTTAGTGAAACTCAACTTAATCTATGTGCTTTGTATGTATAGGCCTTCTTTTCAATCTCTTTTGTTTGTCTTCCTCGCAGCTGTCTCCACTCCTCAATTTGGAACACCATGCTTCACACCGCATCGACGTAGCTACCACCACATTTTTGTACTATATTCCTTTCCTTATTCTTTTTATTCTTCGTACTATATGCAGTTTAATTTCTTTTAGTCTTTAATGTTTGTTGTCATTTGTGTTAATTTTTTTCTTTTATCCTAGACCCCTTTTTTACTTTTTTGTGTCACATTAGGAATAATGTGATAAGATGGGGGGGAGTATTAATTGTGTATTGTGTGTTTGTTTTCCCATTTATTATTTAGAGATGCATGATCATTAAATAAACTCAATCAGTATTAGAAGTGCATAATATGAGTGAATGAATATACTTACATGCTTAAACTGATTAACTTGGATTTCGGTTAAAAGGACATTAGCTTGTTGTGAAAGATGAATGACATTTTTCATTTGGTAATAATTTGAGCCTTTTTTAATTATTAAACACCAATTTCAAGTGTTCTTTGTTGAGAGTGTTCTTTTATTATTAAGGAACTCTAGAACTTGCCTGCAAATACTAGTTGAGATCACATAACCTTATGCAAACATTGAAATGATGAAGGCAATTAGGATTTAACCTATGAGCTTAAAAAGCCACCATAATGTCACCCTTAACGAGCCCCCTTGAGCTTAACTGAATATGTTTCTTTCTTTAAACCCAAAATATGAGACCTTGATTGTTTATCCATTTCATTACACCTACCATAAGGGCAAGTTGAGCATTTGAAAAGGTATAATCAGGTTTAGGCAATAAGTGTGGGGGAATCATAGCTTATAGTTGGCTTTTGAGTTAAGGATGGGTATGGTTGTAGTAATTTTCTCTCCTCTATATTTTTCTTCCCTTAATTTCCTCGTTTTAAATGAATAAGTAAATAATTAAAAAATAAAAAGAAAAAGAGAAAAAAGAAAAAAGAAAAGAAAAGAAAAAAGAATGAAAAAATGAATTGAAAAGAAACAAGGGAAAAAGAAGACAACTATAAAATGAAAGAAGAGGAGAGACGTAAAAATGTGGAGTGCTAACTTGATTACGTGAGAGGAGAGAATTGAGTGTTTTATTTGTCATTTTTCTAAATTACTTTGAACACTCAATTAGCTCTATGGTTTTAAACTACAATTTTCCTTTTTTTTCCTAGCTTTAGCCTGGCCCCATTACAACCTAAATAAAGACCTTCAAATTGATGTTTGTGTTTGATATGAGTGGTGAAGATTGGATTACTAAGCAAGCCTATGGTAGATACCTTACATGAAATGAACACTGAGCTAATATTTACTTTCTTTGAATGCTTGAGACGATCGAGAGTGAAGCGGGTGTCTATCACACCTACCTTACATGAAATGAACACTGAGCTAATATTTACTTTCTTTGAATGCTTGAGATGATGGAGAGTGAAGCGGGTGTCTATCACACTTGTTGATGGTTCTTTGAATTGAACTTTTGTTGATTTTCACTACGCATGCAAAGAATTGCTTGTTTATGGAGCATTATGAGTTTCAAGTTCTTAGGTTGTGATAGTTGAATTATTGATATCTTTGACTATTATTTGGGAAATTTGTTGTTTTCATTGCTTGTTCTTTTATAGTCTAGTGCTTTTTATTATGCTCGAGGACAAACATAGTTTAAGTATGGAAGAATTGTTGTGTCTAGTTTCTATTGCTTTTAATTTCCTTCATATCTTGATTTTGGTTACAAATCTTTATGTTTTGTTCTAAATGTGAGATAAATTGAGTGAAAATGGTGTGAATGCTACATGAAGGAAATTCATGTAAAGTTGCTTGAAAAGAAAAATAAAAAATTAAAAAGAAAAAAAGAAAAGTGGTGACAAGTGTCACCACCTCACGGTGGTGATAGATCACCACATTAAAGGTGGTGTGACTTGGTATGTCACCACCGTGCTGACTAACATTTAATTTAAATGTTAGTCACAGTCACCCCTGTGCGTGGCTAGTCACCCTCATGTAAATTCATGGACACTAGCTTTGAGTTTGACGCATGCAGGTTGATAATGTAATAACCCTTAAAACCTAAACCTAGAGTGGGGCTATAAAAGACAAGAGAGGGTGGCAGTTAGGATGATCTTTTCATTGACGATTTAATTCGTTCATTCACACAGAGACATAGACAGTGGAGGTGCAGAGAGATAGAGAAAAAGAAGATAAAAAGAGATAAGACATAAACATAGTCTAAGAAGGAGAAGAAGAGAGTAATAGCAGACAAGTGGGAGCTGGGAAGAGAGGTCGAAAGCGAGAGCTAGAGTTGATCTTAAGCAAACATTCTGTTGGAGGAGAGCAACTGAAGTAGAAGGCGAGAGCCAAAGATAAAAGTTGGGAGTGCAAAAGACCTCCAATATCTCATTATCCGACCCTCTATTTTCTTATCTCATTCCTTATCTGTTGTTTGTTTCTTTGGGTTTACTGTTCTGTTGGTATTAACTGATTCATACTCTTGTTAGCTTAATGATTGTTTCTTGTTATCTTACCAAAGTTCATTTAAGTAGTTACTGGGTTGTTATTTTCAAACTTCTGTCGACAGTAATATGGGATTGAAGTATTTGAGTATGTTGAACCTTGTGCATGATATGATGGGCTGATCTCTTTTCTTAAGAATTAATGTATCTATTTAGTTGAATATGCATGATTGGGTTACAGATATGTTGTCTTATTTATTGCTATGGTTTCTCAACTAAATAGATGTAATAGAATGGCCAAACTTGCATCATTTTAGTGTTAAATGAAGATTCGAGAGATGAAGTTTAATACGAATCATGAAACTATGGACACTCAGGTTAAGAACTAGAAATATATTAACTTAAATGGTAATTGGTAGTCAAGTTTTCATTATTAATTCAGATAGTAACTTTTTGAATATGAAAGTTAGACTAGTTCACTATTCAAATCGATTTAGAACCTAACTATTAATTTTAGTGAGACAACAATCCAATCGTTTTCCCTTAATCATACATGGGAGATTAAATTAATGAAATTAATTCTCAAGAGTTTTTCCACTTCGATTAATCTATTTGTCTTTGCCTAATTGATTTCGTCTACTTTTTAATTTAATTTCATAATTTTCCTTAAAAGCTTTCATTCAACAATCGGGATAGAATGTTTAGGAATGCATTGTTTTTATTTTTATTTTAAATTCAAACTTAATTTAAGTTAACCAATTTCACCTCCGTGGGAGATGACCCTGGGTTATCAGCTACAACTATCTTGTATACTTATAAGTAGGATAGCCTAGGTCTTTCTAGAAATTTTTATGCATAACAAGTTTTTGACATCATTGCTGGGGAGGTGTTTAGTGTTTTGAACTTGAATTAATTTTGATTTTTTTTGCTAAAGTGATTTTGATTGTTTCGTCAATTGTTTTTATCTGTTTATGCATACATTTTTTGTCGTGTTATTTTGTTAAATTTTTTTAGTAATTTTCTTATTAATTCACTAATGTTTATTGATAGTTTTGCATTAATCTATGTTTTTCTAAGTAATTGGCATGTGTTTCTTTCATAATTGTTAATTATTGTTGTAGTTTAGGATTCATTTTGTATGTTTTCATTTAGTTTGATTTCTATTGTTGTTCTTTTATGTTTTGATGTTAATTTAGTGTAAGAATTGATTATTTTTATATAGGAAGGAAGATTGAGAAACTTGGAGATTGAGTTAGAGATCAAAGAGGAGAAGAGAAGAGGAGACTCTCAATTGCAAATTCCCATTCCCACTGTTAGACCCCGAAACTTTTCTTAGAAAATTTCGAGCAGTACATGAGAAGTGTGGATAGGTTCATGTTTTGCTTTGGTGATTTTGGTAGTGAGAGACTATGAAATGGGTAGAATTAGGGTGAAAGTAATGAAGAACACACACACATATATATATATACGTGTATGTTCTATTATGGGTGTTCATGATTAATCATGGACCATAATATCTATATAGATGATATGGAGTTGAAAATGAAGTAGAAAAGATGATCTTGGTTTGAGTTGTAATAAGGAAAGATTTAGAAACAAAAGTAGTACTAATCTGGAAAATGTTCACTGAGTGTGCTTCGGTTTAATAGCCATAATTTTTTTATCTAGTTATCCAAATGAGATGATTATTTTCTTGGATTACACTAGAAACATATGGCTACATTTCTTATGAAGAAATCGAATTTCAATTCTGTCTCCAAGAGTCTCAAAATTTCATGAAGTTGAGAACTGGGTGCAGTATATTAGTGGCTGAATGTAAAATTAGTCTTTGTACTGAAGGAAAAAATCTGGATTTATATAGGCTGAATTGGATGAAGTTGCCTTCTGGAAATTGTAGATTATTTTTCTAACTTTCCAATGATATATAGCATGAAATTGTTGGACATCGGAGTCGAAAGTTAGGATTTTTACAAGTGCAGATGTTTAGAAGTTTAGAGGTATCATCTGTGATGATGTCATCTTCCTTTGGGTGACGTCATCTTCTTCTGTAAATCAACTCCTTCTGTAAACAAACTTTTTCTATGATGACGTCATCTTCCTCTGTAAGGATGCATCGTCTGTGTTTTGTATCCTCTGTGAACCAACTTCTTCTATGTTACTGTTCATGAACTTCGTCTATGTTACTGTTCATGAACTTCTTCTATGTCACTATTCATGAACTTCCTCTATATTACTGTTCATGAACTTCCTCTATGTCACTGTTCATGAACTTCCTCTATCTCACTGTTCATGAACTTCCTCTATCTCACTATTCATGAACTTCCTCTATGTTACTGTTCACGAACTTCGTCTATATTACTGTTCACGAACTCCTTCTGTGATGATGTCATCTTCTTCTATGGCAATCGAAAAACATCGTCTGTGTTACTGTTCCCAAACTTCTTCTGGGTCACTGTTCATCGAATATCTTCTGTCCTATTTTTGACCCTCTAAAAGGTAAAATTGATCTTTAGAGTCTTCATGGCATTTGTATATCTTGATGCCCTCTTTTGAATCATGTAAAGAAAAATTGAATCCGATCTCTGTAGAAAAAGTTATGCTAAGAGAGAAACTTCTTCTGTGATGGCGTCAGCTTCCTCTAGCTGATGTCATCTCCTTCTGTAAAGCATCTTCGTCTGTGACTCATCTTCTTCTGTGTTTTGCTTCTTCTATTTTTCATCTATACCTATCTTTTGTTTGATTTTTTACCCCTAATAAGATAAAATTGGTCTTTGAGGCCTTCATAAAAGTTGTAGCTCTCGAAGTTCTCTTTCAAACCATATATAGAACACCTAAATCCAATATCCATAGTAAATGTTATGGTAATTGTAAAATCACCTTCTGTGTTACTATTCATAAACTCCTTCTGGGTTACTGTTCATCACCTATCTTCTGTCCCATTTTTGACTCCTCAAAAAATAGAATCTATCTTTGAAGTCTTCTCAAAAGTTTTAGATCTTGAAGTTATCTTTAAAAGCGTCCTAATAAGATTTCAATCCAACATCTCTAGTGGAAGTTATGTGATTTGTTCCGAGACAAGTTCAGTATGATTGAAGACAAAAATATGTTTGATTCGTTTGGCTATAACTTCTTCTCTAGACACCCAAATGACTTGATTCTTGAACCATTGGACTCGTAAGACATTTCTATACATCTCTACCAAAACTCATAGTCATCTGAAATGAATTAAGAAAGGTTGAGTGAAAAACGTGGAGCTGGTACAGTGTGTGTACTATTAAATAATATGAACTGGTGTTATTCCATTGAACATACTTCAGTATTTTGATGATTTCTGGATCGGTAGAGCTCCAAATGAGATGATTTCTAATTTTTGGTACAGTAGAGACAAGGAGATACAATGGGTATGAAGAAATGAGAATCTAATTCAGTGTCTAAGATGTTCAAATTGTAGAGGAAAGTTGTACATAGTATACTGTTATGGACCAAAGCAGTCCAAAAATATTTGAAGTACATCTTTCGAATCACTGAACCGAATTGAATGATTTGGTATTATTAGAAACTTGAGACAATGGGGGACATTTTTTTGGAAGAAAGTGTTATGTTAGAATGCTCAAGGGTAATGTTGGCAAGACACTTAAGTATAAAAGACAAAAGGCATAAATGGAAGGGCAAATGGGACAATTCTCAATCATTAAGGGCATAATTGGAAGAAGAAGTGTTGTCTTGCTTATAAATGAAGAAGAAAAACGTGAATGGAAGAATAAGCAGAAGAGAATAATGAAAGAAAGAGAGAGAAAGAAGAAGAGAGTTTTCGGTGGAGTTAAAAGAAGAGAGCTTTGAACTAGGTCACGATTTTTCTTAGTCTTAAAGAGTGATTTTGAAGTTGCT
>JAOQML010054127.1:0-10208 GCA_027568935.1 Erythroxylum urbanii
CGATTCCTTCGTTCGTCACAACTTGAGAATCGCTCTCTGCTTTAACTTCTTCTTCTTGCTCTTGGAGGCAAAACTCGACGGATGCCCTTGTGGTTGTACAGAGGAAAACTGTAGAGAGAGGGAAACTCTTAATCTCGAAACACTTGGGCTTCTTAGTGGAGGAAGAAGGAGCGGCGCTACTAGAGACCTCACATTTGGGTAGGAAAAAGGCAGAGAGAATTATCCGTCGTTGCCTGCTTCACCTTCTCTAGTTGTGGTTTTAGGGATTTTGTGTAAACGAAGAGAAGAATTGGGGAAATTCAAAAACGACTAGCTAGTTTAAGAGATGATGGGTTGGGCTATTATTTAGGGTTAGGTATAATTGCTGGTCAACAGCAACGTTTTATTCAACAAAACGTTGCGGTTTCTATTTTGTGGTATTTTATTGTAAAACGTCGCAAAAAGTATAAAAATTTAAACTTTTCGTAACGTTTTTAAAACGTCACGAAAAGTCTTACAATCCGCGACGTTTTATAAAATGTCGCAAATTGTATTATTTTCTTATAGTGAGATTTGATTACTCGAATATAAGTTTTTCAAACTTTCCAAGTTATTTTAAGGATCAAAACACAATCCTTTGACAAAAACTTATTTCAAAAATATTTTAAAAATTCTCCAAAAGTTTATTTAAAGTTTAAAAGGTTTTATTAAAGATCAAAATAATTTTTATTATAAAAGAATTTATGTATTAGCTATATATACAAATGATCATGTAATCATTTAAACACTATTTCATTAAAAGGTTCAAAATAACATTACAAAAAAATTATAATGATTTTCTTATATTTTGATATATTTATTTCCTCCATATTCTTGATTATTCATTTAAATTATATATACACTTTACTTTATTCATTCTCCTTCGTCTATTTATTAGTCAAACAGACTCATTTGCTTACTATATATTTTTATTAAACTTGAACATTCAAATATTATCTAATTTCATTATAAAAGAACTACAAATATCACTAAATATTATTTATTTACAATTCAATGAGTATATATTTAATCAACTAAAATTTAGTTTTTTTTACTAATTGAATCAATTGAATATAGAACATCAATCCCAAGTACCCATTATACCTATTGAAATTTAATATTTTTCCTAAAAATTTTAAATGCAATGAGAGAAATCCAATTAAATTTAAACTTAAAGAAAATTATCATAGTAAAATTTATATCTTAAAAAATATGGTATCCAATTATACATTTTTATATTTTTGAAAATTATTAACATATGATATGAAAAGACAACATAATTATATAAGAATTTTCCTTATAATATTATTTTTACCAGTTTGTTGAAATTATTAATTTAACTTATTAACCCAAATTTGTATAACGGAAAATCATAAAATAACAATTACGAACTTATCTAGTATTCATTTTTATCACTGATATGTATGATTACTTAATTTCCTCTTTTAATTACATTCCTTTTAATAATTCATTCTTATTAGGATCTCTAATTTTTATAATTTACTTGACTAAAGTGTTTTCATGTTTGTGAAAAAGTTTATAAATACCCAGACAAATTTTCATTCACTAACAAGTTGTTAAATTCGTGCAAAACTGTATATACGTTCTTCATCAAATTTTTATTTCAGTTTTCACGAGAAAGTAACTTTTGGAAATAAGAAACTCAAAATGTTATAAAAGAGTAAAAGGTTGGCTTTGAATCATTTGTAAAAAGGACAAAAAAAATCGTAAATTTATAGCTGAATATAGGTGTGACGCTCTAATAAGTTTTAAACTACAATTATCCTAATTGTTCCCAATTATATTATTAATTACTAAAATCTTCATTAGTTCTAAAAATGACATTTTCGGTCACAAAAGTTTACCTACATATGCACAATTATTTGAACTATCATATCAAAATTATATACAAAAAGACACAACTTTACTCAATTTAATAGAATGCCTCATCTAGACTCCACTCTGTCAATCACGTGAATTAGATTATCGACAATCTTTGTATTTCTTATAAAATGGCGGCAAGAGGTGAGCTATCTACTTAGTAAGAATAACCGACCATACCTTTAACATCAAATAACTCAATATATAAAAAAATTAGTCAAGTTATTAAAATATACTCAACACTCAACCTATCTAAACACTTGACAAATATACCCAACACTCAACCTATCTAAACACTTGACAAACATCCAAAATTTTATCATCAGTAATAATTAATATTAATATTATTTTATTACTGCCATTTATATTTTATCTCATTATTAACTAAATTTTCTAGGCCTTGCTTAACTTAATAGACTTACATTTAATGGTTTGTCAGCTTACCTTTACTCATCATAATCACTCACAAAGTGAAAACGTAATTAGATGAATAAATATCAGCACATGGTATCTCAATTCCTCAATATAATTTGGTACTCTCGTACCACTCCAATACTTAGTCATCAGTACAGAATATCCCCAAGACTTAATATTTTTTAGTATCACTCTGATACCTAGCTATCAATATAGGAGATCCTCAAGACTCAGGATGTCTCGATAGTTGCTCCACAGACAGGTACCTAGTTATCTCTCACTTATATTTAAACAATCTTATCAATCTATGACCATCAAATATAGCTATCTTAGGCAAGTCACAAATTCACAATTTACATTATTTGTTCTCAACTTATTATAACCAGTCTCTATTTAATTTCATAAACATTATTTATTTACCTTAATATTCTTAATTATACTCATGCACAACTAAAAATTTTAATTATCATATTTTTCCCCATATTATCAAACGATACAGCTCATAATATGTAACAAAATATAAATACAGAACATTTGATACTTTGTTAATTATCTATGAAATAAATATACACAATTTATATATTTTAGAAATTCATATACGTAATTATTAATCATTAATTTACTTAATGACTAATTCAAAATATGATTCACTATAAAATAATTTATTAATAACAAAATACTATTCTAATAGTAAGTCTAAGGTTATCTTTACTTGATTTTTAGACTTAACTAATTGATATCCAATCTACTCCTTAATTCACCATTCGAGTTTAGACATTACAAAATTCTATTAGACTTATTTAAGAAAAATTTTCAATCTAATTACACTTAATAACCCAACATTATTCCTTTTTTACTTTATTCTTAATTATTAAAAATTGTTACTTAATCTAACCAACATAATTACTAAAATACTCTTAACTATTAAAAGTCCTATTTTACTCTCATTTCTTTTTATTATTACAAAAATACCCTTCTAGAAATTAAATTTCAATTTTACCCTTAAATTTTTACGTTTCCTTTGTTGCTCCTTAATATAACTTAAAATTTCCTAAATTGTCTACTTCTTCACCCTCTCCTCTTTTCTTTCTTCTCTTTTTCTCATTTTTCAGCCACCTTTTTTCCATTTTTATTTTTCCCATGACTTCAAATTATTGTCTCAAATAATCACAATATACTTTCTAACTATAAACTAGTTTAGGATGAAACTCACAAATAAAAGGCATAGAATTGTTGCTGACAAAGTTTTACCTATGTGAAGATCCATGCCTTTCTAAGGGATTTTTGTATTGTTAATCACCACAATTTCTTCACTAATTTACTGTACAACAAATAAAATGAGGGAATATATGAGAAAAGTTTTACATACAGGAGAAACACTTATTAGCTAGAAAACAAATGGAGAAGAAGAAGTAGACAATTTTTCATTGGGCTTCTTATTACTTAATTGTTGTCTTCTTATTTATACTCCTCTGCTTTAATTTATTTTATGGGCTAGATTACTTTTTTTAAAGTTGGGCTCTCTTTTTGTTTTGTTAATTAAACTCTAATATTTTAAAAATGATTAAATTAAACTCTAAGTTGATAGAAATTGTAACAGAGACTTGATAATGTCAATTATCATCATTGTTTCATATTGTCACATATATGTCATGTGGCACTACACGATCCAATCATATTTTTTAATTTTGAAATATTATAATTAATCAAATTATTTTTTTAAATTAAAGAAATTTTCGTTAACTATAGTTAAACTAATTACAACATTATAATCAAATTATTTTTAAATTTATTTTGTTCTTAAATTTAATTATTTAAAATAATTAAATTATTTAACCTAACTTTAACTAAATCCTTAATCTTCCAATCCCCTTATTTCACCCCTACTCCTATAATAAGTTAACCCTAAAATTACTAGAGAGAGCATGTTGTTCTTCACTTGGCCAACTCTCAAATGCAGCTTGAACCACCGTTGTTAATCCATGACACTCTTGACACCATTGTGCTCTAACGTTTTCTTTAGAAGTTACTCAAAAAATACACCTTATGGTGTTCTTTCCTTGGCTAAAAATCCCATGTTATCATTCTAAAGCGGAGTAACAATAATAGTATCAACAAACTTCCTAACCTTGAACGTGAGCTTCGCTACATTGCTTTATATCTTACATAGGGTAAGTCCGAGAATATTCAATTTATGCCTAAGTGCTTATGCTATATATAACATCACATGGCAATGGAGCTCAATAACATGTTATTTCTTCCTTTGATTCATGGAGAATGTGCGTATTTGAAGTGTATTGTCATGCCCATACACCAAACTATTAAGACTGAAGTTAAGAGGAGTTTGAGTGGGATAAAGCCACTTTATGCTTAGAGTAATTTTGTGATTTATAGGACTTGTTATGATCATCCTTATCACTCCATGATTTATGGGACCCCTTATCACTTCGTAAACTCACAATATTGGTGTTATGATGAGGCTGTAGGTTATTAATATCCCCCACAAACTGAGCTGGGGTTGAAGGCACAGTTTATTATGAAAATATGTGAGGGTAGCCTTGGACATAGGTTTAGTAAATATATCAGCAACTTATTTATCAGAGGACACATGTTTAGTGACAAGTAAGCCAAGGGCAACTTGTTCGCATACAAAATGGCAATCCAACTCAATGTGTTTACTCCGAGCATAAAGGACAGGATTGATTGTCATGTATAGAGTACTAATATTCTCATAGTAGAGGACTGGCGAAGATAAGAGAGATATGTAAAGATCTTTAAGAATATAAGTAAGCCATTAAAGTTTAACAACATTAGTATTAGCCATAGCATGATACTCAGCTTCAGTATTGGAGTGAGAGATTGTGTGTTGTTTCTTATCACACCATGAAATGATATTTGTGCCAAGAAAAATGTAGTAATCAGTGTTAGATCTCCTTGTTACTGGGTAGCTAGCCCAATCAGCATCAAAGAAAGTAGAAAATTCAAGAGTTATATTGAAAGTGAGGTGTAAAGCAATGTTAACTGTTCCTTTTAGGTATGGAAGGATTCATTGAACTAATTTCAAATGAGCAAATGTAAGAGTGTGCATGAATTATGAAACATAGTTGACACTATAGGAAAAATCTCGATACATCAGCGTGTAGAGCACCAACAACTCCATGAAAGTGACTAGGATCAGTAATAAGAGTAGTATCTGTAGCAAGTTTGAATTTGACCTTTAAAGGCATAGTCATAGGCTTGCACTGAAGAATACTAGACCATTCAAGAATGGTAAGTGCATAGTGTGACTAGGGTAGATGTACCCATCTGTTATGCTAGATATCTCAACACTAAGAAAGTAATTTACTGGACCTAAATCTTTCATAGAGAACTCACTACTCAAATTTTGAATAAAAAAGGTAATAAGCTCTATGTATGACCCTATAAGAATCATATCATCATCTTAGAGAAGTAAAACAAGGGAACCTTGATTAGAATGAAAAATAAAAAGAGAAGGATCAGCTAAACTACAAAAGAAACCATATGATATAAGAAATTCACTAAGTCTATCAAACCAAGCATTTAGTGCTTGTTTAATTCCATACAAAGCACGTCATATATACATATATAGGTTTTTGTAGATTAGTTATACTTGACGGTTATTCCATATATATATCTTCAATGTTGTTGCCATGTAAAAAAGCATTTTTGACGTCGAATTGACAAATGGACCCATTTCTCATAAGAGCAATAGTTAATATGAGTTGAATTGTACCTAGTTTGATTACAAGAGAGAACATCTATGTATAGTCAATACCATCAATCTGATGATATCTTTTAGCGACTAATTGTGTTTTGAGAAGATCTAGTTTACCACTAGGTCATAGCTTGGTCTTAAAAATCCATTTAACTCCGATTACATGCATTTCTGAAGTGCATATAACTAATTGCCATGTTTCATTTTGATGTAGAGCAAAAATGTTTATCAAGTATAGTAGCTTTCCACCTGGAATGCAATAAGGTTGATTTAATATTTTCGATTCACGAGGTATTGTAGCAGACAAGGTTACTATCAAGGCATATTTAAGATTTGGCTTAATAACTCCAAGTTTGGACCTGGTTATCATAGGATGAGTAATTGGTGCTTCATAAGGTGGCATCGTATTTATAGAAGGAAGGGACTCAAGTGCAGGCACATGTTCAGAACATAAGTAAGTCATTAGTTCAAGCAGATTCAGACTTCAGAAATCTGATCATTAAAAACAGTCTCTACATAATCAAGTGCAGGTGCTTCATGTGGTGAAATTAGTATAGACTATGAGGGATGAGTATTAAAAGATGGTAATGGAATGGAATTTGTCGATGCAGACATTTGTGAAAGACTACATGAATAAAGAAGATCGTTAGAAGAAGGTAACCAAGAATCAAATATGTTAAGAGTATGTGATGCAGAAGTAGAAGGAGATGAAGATTTAAAAGGAAAAATATTCTCGTAAAAAACAATATGATAAGAAATGAAAATTTTGCGACTAATTGGATGGAAGCACCTATATCCTTTATGATTTTCGTTGTATCTTACAAAAATTCACAAGACAGTTTTAGGGTCAAATTTATAGTTTTTGTATCCTATGTATATGGAAAAAATTTAAAACCAAAAACTCGAAGTGATATGTAGATAGGATGAGTTCCATGTAACATAAAATATGGAGTGTCAAACTGAAGAGATGAGGATGGTAACCAGTTAAGAAGAAAAACTACTATAGTAAAGGCTTCTACCCATAAAAAGAGGTGTATGACTATAGAAAAACATTTTCATACCCAATTCATGTATAATTCTGTGGCTTCTCTCAACTATGTTTGTTTGCTTCGGAGTGTAAAGGCATGAAATCTAATAAATAATAATTGTCATAAGAAAATGTGATGATAATCTAGAGTTAACAAATTCTCCTCTACCATTTGAGTGGAAGATTTTTATTTTCTTATTAAACTGTCATTCAACATACTGTCCAAATGCTAAATAGGCAACAAAAAAATCAAATTTATGTTTTAGTGGAATAATCCAAGTATACTTGAAAAAATCATTAACTAAACATGTATAAAATTTAAAGTTGCCAACAAATAAAATAGGGGCAGGTCCCCACAAATCACAATTAATCTTATCAAACATATCAGAACTAGAGTGTTTAGAAAGAGCAAAAGGAAATTTGCTTAGTTTTCCTAATTGACAATTATCACATAAATGTTTAGTCCGTAAAGGACCTTAAACATCGATTAATCCTTTATTTTTTAACAACTAAACTGATGAAGCTTAAGGGTGTCCTAAGCATTTGTGCCAAACATCTACAATACTAGACTTGAAATGATGAGAGAAGTGTGTTTTTGGTACATCAGATAAGGTATACAAGTTACCATTCCTTTTCCCTATTATTAACGGATGTCTTGTTTTCCATTCCTTTATACAAAAATCAATGTAAGTAAATTCATAATAACAGGAAATTGAGAGGTTAATTGACTTATTGAAAGTAATTTTTTCAGACTTGGAATTAAAAGAACATCATAAAGAGGCAAAAACTTTTCTTTTTGCTTAATATATGAATCACCAATACCTGTTATAAGTATAGACGAACCATCTCTAATTATAATTGAATCAAATCCAGAGTATTTATGAATATTAATCAGCATACCTTGATTTCCTATCATGTGATTTGAAGCTTCTGTATCAGAAATCCATTCTATTTCAACAATGGAGTTGTCTAAAGTGAGAGATGTAAGGGCTTGTGGAATTGCATCATTTTGAGTCATTAGTTTTGATATCCACCTACAAATTTTAACAATAGGGCATGGTTCCCATAATATTGACATGTTTCATTGCAATACAAATCTCACTTTTCTGTTGTCGTACGTCGATCTCCTGGAGGTGGTGGTCATTGTTGTTATGTAGCTGATGTTGAGTCTTTTGGATATCTTTAGTTTTGGTTTGGAAAATGTTGTGCTTGAAATCCATGACCTAAGGAAGTAAAGGTACTATTGTGATTCCTTGAATTGGTTTTTTGAGATTGTTTCTATTGTTAGCTATAGAAGGCTAAATATGGAGTGAGGTAAGACAGAGACGCATCTGATTGGTTTAAAAACCAGTTTCGATGCTGATCAAGATTTTAAAATTGTGAGATCAACTCAAAGTAAGTTGGTATTGGAGGTTTCATCATCGTTGTTATAAAGGTTTCATATTGTCGACCAAGAATTTTGAGGACATAGTGTTAGACCCCGTTTTCGGAGTCTAACTTTAATGCTTGCTCTGATACCACAGCTGTCGGGCGCCGTTTCCGGAGTCCAACTTTCGTGCTTGCTTATAATCATAATCATAAGACTTGAGCTATTTCCAATAGAGAACAACTTAATCATTATCGGTTCATCTTCTCAGCTTAGCTCTTCGAATAGTTGACTAATCCATTTCAACCTGAATACCTCAAGGAAGAGCGTTGGTGAGTCCCCAATTTTACACATATACCTGCTTCGGGGCTATTAGCATAACTTCTTCTACAGGCATCCAATTTACGGTTTCTTTGGATAGTTTGGAAGAGGACTTCAAGAGCTAAAACTTTCATGAAGACCTCCAAGACTAATTGTAACTTCTGGATGGTCAAAAATAGGACAAAGGATAATCCATGAACAGTAACCCAGACGATATTTGTAAACAGTAACACAGACGAAATCTGTTAACAGTAACACAGACGAAGTCTTGTGAACAGTAACATAGACGAAGTCTGTGAACAGTAACACAGACGAAGTCTTGTGAACAATAACACAGAGGAATCTGTGTACAGTAACACAGACGAATCTGTGTACAGTAATACAGACGAAGTTTTGTGAACAGTAACAGAGAGGAATCTGTGTACAGTAACACAGACGATACTCTTCAACTTATAAAACTTCTTAACTCCTTCTTATAATCCTTGGCCTATGATCTATCCTCTATGTTCTATCCTCTGTAGTTGACTTCTATCTTCTGTGTTGACCACTTATCGTCTGTGGACTATCCTCTGTGTTTTATCCTTTGTAGTTGACTTTTATCTTCTGTGTTGACCACTTATCGTCTGTGGTCTATCCTCTGTGTTTTATCTTCTATGTGATGATGTGTCCTTTGTGTTCTGACGTCATCACAGATGATACTTCTACTCTTCATTCATCCTTTCCTCTATGTTCTGATGTCAGAACAGAGGATACTTCTACTCTTTATTCATCCTTTCCTCTGTGTTCTGATGTCAGCATATAGGATACTTCTACTCTTTATTCATCCTTCCCTCTGTGTTCCGACGTCATCACAAAGGATACTTCTACTCTTTATTCATCCTTCCCTCTATGTTCTAACGTCATCACAGACGATACTTCTACTCTTCATTCATCCTTTCTTCTGTGTTCTGACGTCAGCACAGACGATGCTCCTACTCTTCATTCATCCTTTCCTCTGTGTTCTGACTTCAGCACAAACGATACTTCTCCTTCTAAATTTTCCTAGCCTCTGTGATGTGACGTCATTATAGAAGATATTCTTCCTCTGTATTTTTCCTTTGCATCTTCCTTATTTAATGCAACCAACAACCTTCTCAACCACTCTCATTTATTCAACTCTCAAGTCAAAAATACACAAACCTAAACATCAACCGCTTTTCAAAATCCTCAAAAATCATTTGATCAACACATGCAATGTGAAACTTAGCAGTGATCATAATCGTTGGCAGAATCATACATATATTTCATTCATCCCCAAAAGAATATTTTTTTACAAGGCTTTAATAACCTTACAAGTCATAATACATCAGTACACTTAACCAATAAAAATTGAAAGGTGGCTAAAGCCTTAAGTTCTCAAAAATCAATCTAAAGATTACAAAAGAAACATGCAGACTGGGGTGCTG
>JAOQML010054162.1:0-10207 GCA_027568935.1 Erythroxylum urbanii
GCTAAGGCTTTAGCCACTTTTCAAGTTGTATTAGTCTAAAGTGTACTGGTGTATTAAGACTTGTAAGGTTATTAAAGTCTTGTAAAGCAAATACTCATTTGGAGTGAATGAAGTATATATATATATATATATATTTCTGCGCATGATTATGATCATGGTGAAGTTTTTCACGTTGCGTGTGTTGAGCCAAATAAATTTTTTAGGAGTGAGAAACAAGTAATGATCATGTTTAGTTGATTTTGACATGAGTTTGGAATAAATGAGAGCAGTTAAGGAGGTAATGTGTTGCAATAAATCAGGTAGACGCAAAGGAGAAATTCAGTAGAAGTATCCTTTGTGATGATGTCACATCACAGAGACAAAGGAAACTTAGAGGGAGGAATATCCTCTGTGATGACGTCAAAACATAGAGGCAAGGAAGATTAAAGAGTATAAGTATCCTCTGTACTGACGTCAGAACACAGAGCCAAGGAGAAATGAAGAGTAGAGGTATCCTGTGCTAACGTCAGAACACAGAGGAAAGGATGAGTAGAGAGTAAAATTATCGTCTGTGATGACGTCAGAACATAGAGAACACGTCATCACATAGACGATATAAAATAGAGGGAAGGATGAATAGAATAAAGAAGTATCGTCTGTGATGACGTCAGAACACAGAGGACACATCATCACATAGACGATAGAACATAGAGGGAAGGATGAATAGAATGAAGAAGTATCGTCTGTGATGACGTCAGAACACAGAGGACACATCATTACATAGACAATAGAACATAGAGGATAGACCACAGATGATAAAGGGTCAAATATAGAAGAAAAAAATCAATCAACCACAGATGATAGATCATAGAGGATAGTTCATAAGTCAAGGATTATAAAAAGGAGTTAAGAAGTAATATGAGTTGAAGCGTATCGTCTGTGTTACTGTTCATAGCGTATCGTCTGTGTTACTGTTCATAGACTTCGTCTGTGTTACTGTTCACAGACTTTGTCTGTGCCACTGTTCACGCTATCGTCTGGGTTACTGTTCATAGTTATGTTCTATCCCATTGTTGACCCCTTAGAAGATAGAATTGACCTTTGTGGTCTTCATGGAAGTTATAGAACTTGAAATTATCTTTCCAACCATATAAAGAATACGTTGATCCGATCCCTCTAGAGAAAGTTATGTAATTGTACAACATCATCTGTGTTTCCCAAACTCTTTCTGGGTCACTGTTCACCGCATATCTTTTGTCCCATTTTCGACCCTTCAGAAGATAAAGCTAGTCTTCAAGGTCTTCATGAAAGTTGTAGATTTTGGAGTGCTCTTTAAATCTATCTAAATAAACCCTACGTTGGACACCTATAGGAAAAGTTATACTAATAGTCCCGAAGCAGATATATGTGTAAGGTGTTGAGAGACGACCCGATAATGATAAGTCTGTTGATTTTAGTATGAAAAGGTTAGACTCCGAAAGCGGGGTCTAACAGTTGTGGTATCAGAGTAAGTAGGAGTTAGACTCTAATAACGAGGTCCAACAGTTGTGGTATCAGAGCAAGTAGGAGCTAGACTCCGATAACGGGGTCCAATACCATATAAGCAAAAATTAAACCCGACCTTCTTCCCCCTGGCCTACCTCTGAACTTTCTTCCTCCTCTTTCTTGTTCATTTTCTGCTATTTTTATCCCTCAATCACGTACAACATTGTCTGCTTATCTTTGGTTGTCATCTAGTGTCTCCAAGGAGTAGAACTGAACCTGGTAAGTATTACAAACTTTTGTTATGGGTTTGTGTTTCGTGTGGTGTTTGTTAGTAGCAAACGTAGGATAAGTATGACTGTTTGAATAAATGGATTGACATGTATAATTGTTGGGTGGGAGTTTGAATGTCTCTATTATGGTGAAGAAAGACAATAGATGGGTTGAATGGTTGAAGTTTCGTGGGTGTTATGTCATGGTTACAAGGTGTTTGATGAAAGTCCTGTGGGAATGTCATTGTTCTGTTTTGATCCAACTTGGTCTATTCGATTTCAAATGGTGTTGAAACACCAGTACCTCCTACTTCCCATCTCCAACCTTCTTCTATCTTTGTATATGTACACAATTCTTGTTTATTTGGTTGTCATCACTTTAGTTGTCTGCATGTTGGCAGTGTATTACGGGTGAGCAGAAAATCTTGAACAAGTTTCTATAATTTGAAGAAGTTCTACAGGTATGATTTCGGTGGTTCCTTCTCTTGTCTATGTTTTCTGTTTTTTAATTTGTTCTGAACGCAGGAGGAATGACGAATGTTTTGGTGTGAGGAGTTTGACATGTATACAAGTGTTGATGATTTTTATACTCAACTGTGAATCATATGTATGAGTCACTGTGCATATTGAAAGATACCAAAATCTTGAGCATTGATTAAGTGCAGTAGCTTGGATTGGGAGTTTTTGCCATAGATTAATTTCAAGTGTATTTTTTACAAGTATATAAGAAATATTGACATGTATGTTTGGAAATTGGCATTGCTGCATGAATGACTAGCTTAATAAGAAATTTAATGTTTTTATTAGCATTGATGCATGAATTATTGAGATTGGATTAATATATTGGTGTTGAATATTTTTATAGTCACTTTGGAATAAAGCATTGGTGGTGTTACTTCTTTTATTGACGAATTGAGAAAGATTATGATATGTGAATCCAATTATGGTGTTAAGAAGAACCTATCTTGAGCATTGAATAAAATATGGTACGGAAGAGTATAAGTTTTTGTTAGAAGTTTTTGCGTGAGCATATCCGACACACATTTTGGAGGGCTAAAATGCAAGTCTGTTAGTATGATGAAGGTCCTTTCTAAAGAAGGACATAAACTAAGGCATGTGTGTGTTTTGAGGTTATGCTTTCACTTCATTTTCAACCTTGAAAGGAGAAGCTATAACGGTGTTTTGTCTATAAGAATTCTAATCTCACAAAATGGAGGGTTTTTTAAATGGATTTTTTCCCTTAAAGTGGTTTTGCAAGTTTTTACTTTATTATTTTTACTAAGGGCTTTGAAAGGATAATCTAATTTGTTATTGAGAATATACATCAAACAAATTAAAAGCTGAGAATATGTACTTTTTTAACTTTTTATGAATCATAATAATTTTCAGATTTGCTTTCATCATTCGAGGAACGTAATAAAAAATTAATATCCTTTCTTTATTACCCAAGGGATAAAAATCTTTATGTAAATATAATTTGTTTTCTTCAAAGAAAGGAATATTATAAGTGGAGTATCATAGAAGATCTTTATTAGGAATACTTATTATAGAGAGTTTCATAGAAACTCTCTCCAATTCAATTGTGAATGTGGAAGCATTATCATCAAACGTTGAAGCTTATGGATTTTGTACTAAAAGATATTTTGACTTTACCATCTTTGAATTGCTCTGTTTCTTTTATTTATGTTTTTAGGCATCAAGTCATAGGAAGAACATACTCTCTAGCTCCTTATTCTTTTTTCTATTCTATTTATAGTAATTTGCAGCTCTTTAAAATACAGCATCAACCTTAAGATTTTCTTAAAAAATTCAAATAAATGTCTAACATGATGAAATTTGTAAGTCGGTTCTTCATATTAAAAGTCATTCATAAAACAATCTTTACTTAAATGAAATATAATAAAAATTGCCAAAATTTATAACTTTTCATGAGAACTAATTATATATATTGCAAAATAAACATTAACAATGGATGATACTAAGGGCCTGTTTGTTTCTATTTTTTCTTATTTTTTGCTGTATTTTTATAAAAAGAGGAAACGAGCTATTAAAATGTGTTAAGCTAATCCCTTTCTTCTTTCTATCTTTGCAAATTTGTATTAGAGTGTTCTACTCTATTCCAGCAACATAAAAACTCAAATCAACTTTATACAACTATACATCTTCAGGTATGCGAATTAATAGTAACCTTTATTGTTTTATATATCGGTTGTTGTTTCATTTTGTTTTATATTGTTTACTTAATTGGTGCGTATGAACTGATACAACGTTGTTGATTGCATGTAATATTAAATATAGGGTTTTTAAACCTAATATAAAACAAAAAATACATGTTATAACTCTGTTATCTTCTTGTATTGTATAACTAAATAGATAACAGTTGGATGTCCCATTGAAAATGGTCAACTAAATATGTAGAAGGAGTTAAGAGTTTCGTGCAATTTGTACAGGATCAAATGGGTGATGAATTTAATATACGGTGTCTATGTATTGATTGCTTAAATGTGGACTTCCAAAATCAAGATATTGTATATACTCATTTGCTCATCCGAGATATAGACAAATTTTATAGTCTATGGCTTTATCATGGTGAACGTAAGGAAGCAAGTTGTAATAGAAGTGTCAGTACATCTTATGATGAGAGTTACAATAATAATGTTGATGATTGTGATGTGAATGATGATGGTAATGATGAGATTGATGAGATGTTAGACGATTATCAGAATTATATGGAGACTATGAATGAAACAGGAATGCCTAACATAATTGGTAATATGACAAAAGATAATTTTGAGAAGTTATTGAAAGTTGCTCAAGAACAATTATATCAGGAGTGCTCTAATTTTTCTCAACTCTTATTTGTTGTGAAGTTGTTGCATTTTGAAAGTGTATAATAAATGGAGTAATAATTCGTTTGACATGTTAATTGACTAACTAAACGATGCATTATCTATGGGACATAAGTTACCGAAATCTTACTATGATGCGAAGAAATTGTTAAGGGACCTTAGATTGGGACATATTTCTATTCATGCTTGTAAGTATGACTGTGTTCTTTATTGGAAGGAAAGTAAAGAACTTTAGGCGTGTCCTATTTGTGGTACATCAAGGTGGTAGGTGGATGATGGGAGAGGGAAAAAGATACCGATAAAAATCTTTCGATACTTTCCTATTAAACCACAATTACAAAGGTTGTTTATGTCAACAAAAACAGCCATAGATATGAGGTGACATAAAGAGAAACACATTGCTAATAACATTATGCATCATTCAGCAGACTCAATGGCATAGAAAGAGTTTGATAGAAAGTTCACACGGTTTGGACAAGATTGTCATAATGTTCGACTTGGATTGGCCTCAGATGGATTTAATCTTTTTGGTAATATGAGTAATTCATATAACATGTAGCCGGTGATTCTAGTCCCTTATAATTTACCTCCATGGAAATGCATAAAGGAACCTTTTATGTTGTTGCCTTTGCTTACTCCAGGACCTATTGCTCCTGGTAAGGACATCGATGTTTACTTGCAACCATTAATTGATGACTTAAACAATCTATGAGAATATGGATTATAAAATTTTAATTTTGTTGAAGACAACACATTTGCAATGCATGCTTCTGTGTGGACTATAAATGATTTCCTAGCTTATGAGAATTTTTTGGGGTAGAGCACTAAGGGTATATGGCTTATCCTGTTTGTAATCATCAAACATATTCAATAAGGATACGAAGTGAAATATGTTATAAGGGTCATCTTCGTTATTTGGAACATGGGTATAGATGGCGAAGAAGTTAACAATTTAATGACACAGTTGAGTTAGATGAAGCTCCGATGCAGTTGTCGAGTGATGACATTATTTACCAGCTATCACATTTGGGTGACATTACACTTGGCAAACACCCAAGTAATAGA
Source organism: Erythroxylum urbanii (assembly GCA_027568935.1). Classification (NCBI taxonomy): domain Eukaryota; kingdom Viridiplantae; phylum Streptophyta; class Magnoliopsida; order Malpighiales; family Erythroxylaceae; genus Erythroxylum; species Erythroxylum urbanii. The sequence goes on from JAOQML010054162.1 coordinate 5,648, forward strand.
AAGCGTAAGAGAAATGATATTGAACTGAATTGGACTACAAAGCATATTTTTCAGCTTGCCATATTGGAAGGAATTACTATTGAGGCACAATCTTGATGTAATGCATATTGAAAAAAAATTGTGAGGCCATTTTAGGACTGTTATGGGAATTGATGGAAAATCCAAAGACACTATTAAGGCTAGACTAGACTTGAAAGACATGAATACTAGAAAAAATTTGCATTTGAGAAGAAGAGATGATGGATCATACTTTATTCCCCCTGCTTGTTACAACATGTCAAGATGTGAGAAATAAGCATTCTGTTAGTTTCTCCAATCAGTCAATTTCCTGATGGGTATGTATCTAATATAGGTCGTTGCGTGAATGTTAAAGAGGAAAAAGTGTCCAGGTTGAAAAGTCATAATTATCATATACTTTTCCAACAACTACTTCCTGTTAGAATACGTAGATGTTTGCCGAAGGATATGTCCGTTACTTTGGGTCAAGTGGGAGAGTTTTTTAAGAAATTATGTTGCAAGACATTTAAAGTTGAAGAGCTTGATAAATTGGAGAAAGACATATCATTGATTCTATGTAAGCTTAAATTATATTTTCCCCCATCATTTTTCGATGTTATGGTTCATTTGGCAATTTACCTACCATATGAAGCAAAACTTGGTAGACCGGTTCAATTTCAATGGATGTTTCCGATTGAAAGGTAATTCATATTAAATTCAATAAGTTTTTCCTATATTACTGGTTTGTAACAATTCCTAGGTTTTTAACTATTTATGTTCAGATTTTTATGCTCTTTTAAGCATTATGTACATAATAGAGCTCGACTAGAGGGGTCTACTGCAGAGGCTTATATAGCAAATGAATGTTTGACTTTTTGCTTAATATGCTTAACTAATGTGAAGATGAGATTTAATAGACCGGAACGTAACTTTGATTTTAATGATGATGGTGGGTTGTCTATTTTCTCCTAAAACGTTAGGCCACTTAGTGCGGGTAACTATGTTGAGTTAAGTAATGACAAATTCGAAATTGACCATTGGTATATTTTGAGCAATTGCGAGAACGTCGATACATACATGGAGTACATATATTCTTTTTCATTCAAACATTCATATTACAATTTCTTTCATTAACTCTGAGATCTTACTGTGTTAATTTTTTTCCCAATAAAGAGCACAAGGTTATAAGTCACAGCAAAGGGATCGTTAATGTTGAAGAAAGACATAGGCAGAAGTTTGTATCTTGGTTTAAAAATTGAGTAAGTTTCATATTAATTACATATTATGAAAATATAAGAATATGTGTCATCCTCATTTTTATTACCAATTTGTCGTACAGATGATATGATTACATAACCGTAACATGCAAGAAGCAACAACAACATTATATAGTTTGGCATGTGAGCCTCATATTTGTGGGAAGAAATACACAAGTTACATTGTTAATGGGGTGCGATATCTCATATAAGATCGAGATAGTCGAGTTAGAAGTCAAAATAGTAGGATTGTCATTGAAGGATGTCATGATGACGAAATCATTGACTTCTACGATGTCATATATGAAATTATAGAGTTGCTTTACATCAAAGATAAGAAGGTTGTTATACTTAAATGCAAATTGTTTGATCTAACTGACATGAAAATGAACTGACATATTACTAGCATAAATCTTAGTAAGACATGGTATGATAATGATCATTTTGTCCTTGCAACTCAAGCCAAATAAGTTTTCTACGTCAACGATACTGTGTTGGGTAGCAATTGGAGAGTTGTTCAAAAGTTTCAACAAAGGAATGTCTTTGATTTTTGTGAAAGAGATATTGGTGAATTGGATGAAGATGCTGATGAAATCTTTCAAGATATTGGATTGAAGATTAATAACGAAGGCATTCTAGTAGAAGATGTAGATATGTCATCATTCCATAGGAGAGATGTCGAGCTCAATATAGTTCAACTGGATGAAATCCAACTCTATCTTATCTTACAAACAGATGAGACTATACTCAGGATGAATTCAATGACAATGACGATACTTTGCTGGAATATATTAGTGATGAAGAATCAAACGATAATATACTTAATGATGATGATTTTTTTCATCTTGATCCTGATGATTGAAGGTAAGTTTTATTGTTTGTATTGTTTCAAATGTTAATAAGATAATTGCCTTTTATTCAAAATGATCACCAAATCAAGAATTGAAAAACTATTATAATGTCCTAAATTTAGAGTGACCCATCAACAATTCTAATTTGAGTTTAAGCTCAAAAATAACTAGGTAAGAGTTTATTAGTAGTCTTTTTCATTGGGTTTATAATGACATTCACTCCTCATCTATCTTTCGCTATGAGATTTGACATAAACTTTCCATATGAAATGTCACTATCTCTTTTTCTTGAACCTTTGATATTCTTATCATGGCCAATTCACAATTCACAATTTCCCTTCCTTTTTTGATTTGGATTTGAGTTAGAAGCCTACTAGGAGTTTCTGATTTTAGTTAAAGCTTACAAAATAAAAATGAATTCATCTTAGTTAGAGATTTGAAATAGTTTACAGAGTGGTGTCTTAAGGATTGAAAACAAAGTAAATGCATAGAGTAATGTTTTCAATAATTTTTCACTTTCTTTTCTATCCTTATCATAATCGATCATCTTTCCTGAACATAAATATATTACATATCAAAACAAATCAAATTTCGAACAAAAAATGAAACAGGACTTTGGAATAGGACTTTCAACAAACACCTTGTAAGCAGAACATAAAACACACGTTTCTTCAACCATTCATTCATTTTGTTCCATTTCTTTACCATCATTCACACAATTCAACAAAAACCCAATAATGTAGTTGTTCAATCGACGCAAACAACTTAAGAAATCGAAGAAAACACAACAATTTTAGATTCGGTATCTTTAATACATTCAAAAACAAACCTATGACAAATGAAAGAAAACTTACCAGGTTGAGCTCAACTCCACGAGATGATAGATAGGGGGAAGATAAAAACAAAAAATCGAGAAGAAGAACAGAAAGGGGATTGAAGAAATGAGGGAGAATATTCAGTTGTTTGAGAGAAAACACAGAAACGACACAGAAAGAGGGGGAAGACTGTGGGTTTGATTTTTACTACGGTGGGACGACGTCGTTTATCATTTTTTTTACTGTTGCAACACTCAGTGACAAAAACAAGATTCGTCGTAAAATACAAGACCTTTAGCTACGATAAATGATAACTGTCGCCAATACGTTTGAAGAGTATTTTACTTTTTTCATTTCCATTAATAGTAATATAGAGACATATAGATAATACTATATGTATGCATATAAAGAACATAATCATGCCTATTTTACTTTAAATTCTAAGTTTTGCATTAGATACAAATTACACAATAAATTTTTGAAATTTTAGTAAGGGTAACTTTCATATCATTAGGCACGTTGAAGATGTATAAGTGATAAACTAGACTAATATCAGTTATCATCGAAATTGGAGTTAAACATATCATCGTTTTATTCTAAATCGACTTTTACAAAATTTACCTATTAACATTATTAATGAAGGAATGTCGACATGGAGACTAGTTCTAGATGGCCCTAATTCATTCCATTGGGAGAAATGTGGCAAAATTGTCCCTGCTAAGAAAACTAACAATCTAGAAAAAATCTCCACTTCATATATTAATCATCGTTTGCCTTCCATGGCTGATCTTCTGCTTCAAGGTATTTAGTATCATCCAAACAACATCACTTTCCTTATTATGTACATCTCATTTCCTTTTATGAAGCTATTATATATATTTACATTTGATGGTTTATACTATATGTTATTTTAAGCTTCCTTGAGTCTCGAAGATGACATGTATGTTCATGGAGACGGGAGCGATGCCACAATAGTCCATAAAGGATTAAGGAAATCGATTGTTTTGGAAAATATGTTAATTCCAAATACTTCGTCTACTCATGCACGTATGCATGTCACTCCAATTTCAATTCATTTAATGGTTTACTAATATGACAATATCTAACTTCTATACTGATTGTGTTTTAGGTACTACATCTAGCGACTTATTCACTGCATCCTCTACAAATTTAGCTATAGCAGAAAAGCTATTGCAAGAGGATGTGAAAAACCCTACACTTGAGGGAACAACTGTTACTGTTCCAATTAGTGCATTCAATCGTACGAGGACCCTTCCGGGGAATCCAGACATCGGGAACTCATTTACCTTTACCGACTCTCATGTTACTTAGAATCTAAATAAATAATTAAATCATTGTCAGTTAGCAAGTCAATCAACTGAACTCAGCTTTAAAGTTTATTTATTGTTGTATCTGTAATAATTTTTCAAGCAGCATATCCATTACTTAAGGGTTAGGTTGTGTACTATTAAATGTGGAATGTTATTGTTCTAATTCTAAGACTATATGAATTGAGTAACTTCTAATTCAAAGTTCGTACTACTCCATATATCATATTATTATATTCATAAAATTACTTAAAATTTTTATAACTAATTTTTTCAATGTTAGTAAATACTAATGATTAATTAATACTATTGT
>JAOQML010054239.1:0-10203 GCA_027568935.1 Erythroxylum urbanii
ATTGCAATGTTTCCAAAATATATATTATTAATAAATTCAAATAAATTCCAACGGTGACACGTAATCGCCATAAAATCCGTGCGGGGACCGGGGCCAACAATGCCTCTCCTCCATGTAAATTTTGATCTGATGAAACCCAAGTTGTGGAGTCCACACTCATGAACCCAGTTCTTAAAAAGATGATTGACAACTCTCGCTGACGTGGCTCTACCCCTTTTGTCTGACTCTTCTAATTTAATGTTAAAGTCCCCGCCCGCTAGCCATGGCCCGGGAATAGAATGCCCTAGCCATTGTAAAATCGGCCATAAAATCTTTTGAGAGTTGAATTGAGGACTAGCATAAATTGCCGTGAAGGCAAAAGAACAACCTCCATACTAAACTTTTGTATGAAGGAATTGACGATGGGCGATTACCACCGAGACTTCAATGTCCTGATTCCAAAGCATCCATATAACTCCAAAAAAGCCTTCTGCTTCGACCTTGAAGGAGAAGTCAAATCCCAGAGTTTTAATCGTTTTTCTCGCCCTGGCCCTACTAATATGTGGTTCTAACAAAACCAGAATACCAGGTTTATAAATACGCGTATAATGCCGAATTATGGCCTGCACGTGGGTTCCCCCTACACCTTGACAATTCCATATAAGGATCGACATCATGATCTAGGGATCTTGATCGGGCTGCCTTACATCCGAGTGTAAGGCGAAATTCTCTATGATAGGGCCCACATCACCACTAACCAGTAGTTTCATCCTTTGCACTTCAATACTATCCAGGTTCGACTCTCCAGATATTTTGTCGGGGGCGGTTAGAGAGGGGAATCATGTTCACTTCCACCCCGTCCCTTGGCATCCCCTTTAATTTGTCGGGTCCGTCCGTTATAGGCTGGCTTTCCTCGGCTGCTACTCCAATTGCCACTAAGGCTTGGCTATCGCATATCATCTCAGAGTGGGAGTTAATATTTATCATAAGATGATTTTTCGTGACCGTGGGAACTAGCAGGATCGCCGTTAAATTAGCAGGGCCCGCCACGTGAGATCCGTTTGCCATTTCACTATTAATCTGATTATGCTTATAAGGGATCTTGAACTTATCTTTGGATCCAGCCTGCGTGCCTAGTTGTGGACCTGCAGAAGACGTCCCCGGCTGCGCCTGCCCGTTGCCTAGGAAGTCTTCCAAATTAAATCTGAAACCAAGCCTGAGGGAGGATACTTAGCTGCTTTCACCGTCTTGTCTGCATTAGCCATCGCCAGACTGGTCAGTGGAGAAAATCTCGAACCTCCCACTTACGTCTTAGTCTTGTTGGAGCGGTGCTAGTCAGATCGTTGCAACGGTCCTCGGCTCGATTTCCTTTGTACTTCCTTCCACTGTTCATAGTCGTTATAAGCCACAGCTAGGGTTCTTGTTGCTCCTGCTTCTCGTGTAGCAGGCGTTACTTTAGCTCCATTGTCTTGCCTCGAACTAATGGTCCCAACTACCAATGCTTGCTGAGGGAGCTTCGGACATTTGCTGGGGTCGTGGCCGACCATGCCACAGTTGAAACAGATATTCGGGAGGCCTTTATAAGCAACCATAAACACTTCCCCATCGAGCTCCACCATATGTCGAAGTGGGACGCTGAGATCTAAATCAACTGCTACCCGAACGAACCGTCCTCTTTGCGTGAACAAAGTGGTTTCATCAATCTTCAACGTCGTTCCCACCAAGTTCCCCAAGGCGCTTAAAATCTTCATGTGGTATTGTGCTATGGGAAGCTCTGGGAATTTGATCCAGACAACTGCACGAGAAATTTTGCCTTGGGAGGAACGAAAGTCAGGCTGCCATTGTTGCACGGAGAAGGCATGTCTGAATATGCTCTAAGGTCCGTTCGTCAAGGCGTGCATGAAGTCTCCTTCTTCGACAAACTTCACCAGGAAAAATTCGAAGTCCAAGTCGATGATCTTCAACATACCTTTAGAGTTCCACATCGATTTTAAATGAGTGCATAAAATCCTGTACCCAATCCGACGTCCAACAAGCTTCACAATCACATATTTATCCCATTGCTTGTCCAGCTTTTCCCGGAAGGATGATGAGAGGTAGACGTCGCCCCTTACTTCCTGGGTGATGTCTCCCTCGTCCACCTCGATGAAGTCTTCTTCGGGCCATGCAAGGACTTCAGGTGCAGCTTCCCTCGTCGGTGACCCGGCAACAACTACACTGTACGTGAGCTTGGGGCCATGAGCCGGCTCCTCCTCGCGTTTTCGTATGCGCCCCTTCTTAGAGAGGAACCCCTCCGGCTCGGGAGTGGCCATGCAAAGCCTTGCTCAGTTGAGAAGGCGAAATCGTTTGGTTTACGTACATAGTACACAGTAGCTTGTAGTAATCTTAGAAAGAGGCGAGAGTGTTCAATTCCAGAAAGAGAGAGTGTTCAATGCATTTTTGCCTAAGCAATACGTTGCTCCCAGGATATGCGAGTTCTAGGATGTCTGGAGTAATTTTTTTTAATTAAGATTTGCTTTCTTCTAAGTTTAATGCTATAAATATTTATTTTAATTTCACAATTAACTCATTTTTTAATTTTCAAAATCCTTTTTCTGTATTTTTTGTTTTTTAAATTCAAAATTGTTTGGTCTTTTTCCATGAGAAAAATTTGACTGAACTAGTTCGGCTAATTCTATAAAAATTGTGAACTGGTCAACTTTTTGGTTTGATTTAGTTTAATAATTTTTGTTGTTAAAAATAAGTTTATTTTTGTAAATTAATCATTTTTATAAATCAATGATTAATTTATATTTAATAATCTCCTTTTCAAGTAAATTTTAAATTTTTCTATATTTAAGGATATTCTTCTTTTATTTTATTAAATTTTATGACAATCTAATACTAATTTAGCCTTTAAATCTTAAACTTTTTCTCTTATAGGTTTAACTTCTGATCTACGGCTGTCAATTTTGAATCAGCATGATCTAATTGTGGCCCGCATTGACCCAGCAGGGGCCAAAAGTGGTCAGCTTGATCGGGCTACTAGTCAAGATTAGGTCGAGCTCGGGCTGACCTGGCTCGACTTATGACCCAATCGTTACTTCAAAACGACATTGTTTTTTATGAAGTTTTTAAATTCAAGTAGCAAATCAAATGCATAAAAGATAAATAGGAAATAGTGGAATATATTATTATTATTATTATTGTTATTATTTAACCCACTCACAGTTTTCTCCTGCCGATTATATGTTTTTCGGCAATTCTAGAAATGCCAATGGATAGACTTGTTGTGTATTCAAACCTAAACATAGGTTACATATATAAGTAACTCTCATAATTATCAATTACAACCTATCTCAACGTTAAAAGCAACTCTTATATTTTCGACTTGTCTTATTTTTAAAATTAAGTATGAGAGGACAAAATGTCGTCTTTTTTTACTTTTTTTCAAAAAATATAAAGCGGGCTAGATTGGCTGAGCCTACCTGTGGTCCTTCGGGCCTATCTATCCCGACCTGTCAGACCAGGAGTCGAATCATAAATTACCTAGTTCGTGGTCAGATCCGAGGCCCGGCCCAAACATTCACATTCCTTTTCAAATCTAGTTTTTAAAATATTAATATATTCTTTAATTAAAAACGGGGGAAAGTGCAAAAATATCAAAAGATATATGGACTTTTGCTTAAACGGAAAGAAAAAGAAAACAAATCAGCTTTTGGTGTAGGCTTTCCTTATAGCTTATTTATTTCTTCTCCTGTGGCGGACACTACGATCGATTCCTCACTCACCCCCGGACCTTTAGTTTCAAACCGGTCAAACCCTGTTCCCTTGCAAATTTGCAGGCGCGAGCACCATAAGATTGTTGTTTTTATTTTCGTCATTGCTATGTGTATTGTTAATATTGTTTTTGTGCTTATCTTTGGGGTTTGAGAATGGCATAAGGAGAAACCGCAAGTAGCCCTTATCGGAGGTGATGAATTCTCTGCTACTTCTATCCCATTTCATGATTTCTATTGTTTTTTTTCTCTGTTTCTTTTATTTTCATTACATTTGTACTTGATGCTTTCTAATGAAACAAAGGGCCAGAAAACAGATTGTGTTTGGTTAAGAATTTATTAAAAATGATCAATCATTAGAATGTTTATTAACCAAAAACACATGCCAACAGCTCTCTCGAACTGTTAAACTCTCTTTCTTGGATTTTATCTCGTTGTGGCGTGATTAAGAAAAGGGAATGGGAAGTGGAGGAGCAGCACAAATTCCCACAAGTTTTGGACATGAACTTAGGGCCTGTCTTCGCTGCCGCCTCGTAAAAACCTATGATCAGGTGCTTCTCTTACTTTCTTTTGTTTGCTCTTTTGCTTTCTCTTTCTTTTCCTTCAGTTTATTTTTCATTTTTGGGGGTTTTAGTTTAGAGAATCAGGATGCGAGAATTGCCCCTTTTTCAAAATGGACGAAGATCATGAGCGCGTTGCTGATTGCACTACTCCTAATTTTAACGGGTAATCTTTCTAATTTATCTTTTACATGACAAATGATGCTACAATAAAAGTTTTTTACTTTTCTATTTCCTAATATTAAAACAAATTTGGCACAGGATAATCTCTGTCATGGATCCAACTAGAAGTTGGGCTGCTCGTTGGTTGAGAATTGGTAAATAACCTTACAATCTTATTGCTGTTTCTTCTCCTTAGGCTCTCAGCGTCTAACGCATGCACTTGTTTGATGGAATAATTCATGTCACCTATAAGCGTGTTTTGTCACTTGGTGAAATTACAACCCATTTTCAGCAAGTAGCAACACGGTTGGCTGCCTGTACCAATATCATCATAAGTCTAGTTCTTTCCATTTTGAATCATGTATGAATTAAAACCGATTGTTTCATTCATAATTAATGCATGCTACATGGAGTTTGGATAACTGCTGCTGAAACTAAGGCCTGAGTGAATTACTAGTTAGTGGGTTGAAAGACCACCAGATTTTTGAGGTTTCAGGCTTAGTTGAATTATATGAGCCTTGTAATATCAAGATATCAGTTGTAGAGATTTATGTTTTGATGGTCCCACTAGGGTAAAGATTGAGCAATGTGTCCACATTTGATTTGGGCCCATTATTTGAAGTTTGAAGTCTTGGTAAGGTAATGATATAAGACAGAGTCACACTACTTGAAATGTAGTAATCGTTTGAACTCTCAGCGGCTGTTAGTTCCTTGCAAACTTTGCATTTTTTATTAAATAGCAACTGTCTTGCTTATGCTCATAGTATTTATGCATTGCAATAAAAGAAGTCATCTTATCAGATTGATTGGATATGCATGTGGTTGTTGATGGAAAAGGGATTCATAGTCAGAGCAGTCTTACTGATTCATGGCCGCTATTGGACAAGCAAGATATGTGGAATATTTGAGGCCAATTTTTATCTTTTAAACTTTTCCATGATGCTCATATGGAAGTCATCTGAATAATAGATAATGCTTGTGAAATTGATTGATATTTCAGGAATCAAAACATAAGATCATGTTGCTTTGAAATTATAAACATACATCATAAACTAAAAATGCTCGAATTTTATACCTTAAATCCTCTTGCACAAATATACATTTGCAAGAGCCATTTTATTATAACTCATCATTGTATATCATCATATTTTCTACCCAAAAAGGAAAAACAAAAAAACGAAAAACCCGCACATTTGCATCATATCTATTCTTCTGTATGCACCATGGCTTAATCATTCTGATGTGCTTTGTTTAGATCTCTTCATCTGAGTATTTAATCTCTTTGCTGAAGTTACTTGATATCTTTTACAGGAAAATTCGTGCCTGGTTGTTACACCCTTGCTGTATCAGAGGCACTCCCAGAGGACTTGCAGGTCTGGGTTTCATATCAACTGCAGTTTACACATTTTTGTTCAAATGAATAATATCCTGTCATTTATGATATCCTGTCATTTATGAGTGCTGTAGTGGACCAACAACGGAGAAGTCAGTTTTCAGCATTTCCCAGTTTGGGGTCCTTTGACATTTATATTTCAGTCCTAGTGTTGACTGATATGAAAAAAGATCAGTCAATTACTTTATGCCAACTTTTTTAGGGATTCAGAAATTTTTAATTTTTTTTCTATTCTTCTGTTCTTGGTTTCATATTCTTGTTCACAAATTGTTATTTTTATATTCGGTTCATACTGTTTGAAAAATGAAAAGATATTTATTTTATTCAGAATATGAATGGATTCTTTTGATGATCTTAGGCAAATATTTTTGAATGCTTTGAGTATTATGATTCATTTGAACTAAGCATTCTATTTGAACGTGTTGCAGAATTTATGTGAAGATGAGCGTGTTCAGTACATTCCGCCCAAACGTGTATAGTTTACCTCCAACATGTTCCTGAGTAATGTGTTAAGTTTCTGAAGTGGATGTCCCCTTAGTAGCAGTAAGTGCAGTATATATTCCTGTTGAAGAGTACTGAATTAAATTGGCAGTAGTCCTGAGTTGGTGATGAACTTTTTTCTTGTGAACCTCGATCAATTTCGATGGAGTTTTATTTCTACTGGCATGGTTGTTAGTGGGGGTTTAACGTTGATTGCATGTTGCTATTCTTTTTTGAAAACTCTCTCTACTAATTAGGAGTATTTTAAAAGGCATTATGCAAGTCAACATAAACTTCAACTTCAGTTTCTTCTTTTCATATCTTTTTTTTTTGCTTAATATTATTATTTTGTAGCCTATTTTTCTATTTTTCAAACAAGATATCATTTTTCAAATAACTTAGTTATTTTTACATAGCATGTAATATATTATTTAGTTGATTTTCATAAATAAAGCATGCTTTGCCTAAATTTATACTACTAGTTGTTAACTTTTCTTTAAAAGGAAGACATAACTTTTATTTGTTTATGTTTGTTGAAATACTATAACGGTTTACTATGTAGGGATGATAAGTTTTATACAGGAAGTTCTTAAAATTATCGTATGATGAATGTCTTAAATTATAGGAAAGAGGTTTTTTTCTTAAATTCACTAACATATATGTAAGCATCAATTTTATAATTGATTTTAAATTTTGAATTATTGGTAACTTTAACCTCTCGTCTTTTTCATAATAATTATGTATTAATTATTTCTTATATTATACAATTTAAATATGCTCTAGTATCAATCTTCATCTATTTTAAGAGTAATTATGACCAAATATTTTTGTGAAGTTAATTGATTTATGATAAATAAGAACTATTTTAACCATTTCTATTATTGTTTAGTTCAAGATTATCATTAACTTCGTCACCTGAATTTTGTTTTTTAAGTTTAGAATGTATTCTTTAGAGTAATCCATAAATTGTTTTGCTATCTTCATTTTATTCTTGTTTCAGGGTTCTTAATTCTTGTTTATTCATAGTAATTTTTTGTACAAACTAGAAATGATGATTTGAGATTTTTTTTTCTTAGCTTTATCTAGAATATTTGTTAGGTTATAAGAAATTATAAGAAAAGGAAGAATAAGCTTGTAAGTTTATTGTTTTATAATTGATGATCCTAGATATTGACTATTTGACAAATTTTTTTCTTAATTTGTTTTACTTCTTTCTTTTAATCTTCTGGAGATCAATTATTTTCCTCATAGTTATTAGTTTCTTCAAATAATAAAGCTTTGTTTATAGAGTTATTATTATCTAAGAATCCTTGGAATTTATCATTATTTGATATCATTAAGACTTGTACTTTATCTATTATTTTATGATCTAATTATAAATTTTGACATTTGTTATTAATCCTATATTACATAACAATATAACCCTTATTTCCATATTTATTTTAGGTTATGGTAAGATCACTCCTTTGTGACTGGAATGTCATGGGTTCGAGCGAAAATAACTTCTTTGTAAAATGGATAGGAAAGACTGCATATAATTAATGACTCACCCGATTTTCGCAAAACGAGGAGCTTTGTACCATAGGTTTGCCATTTGTAGTAGGTTATGTTTCTAAAACTATGAGGTGAGGAATTTTTTTTATTTTGTTTATAGTTGTTTTTGTTTTCTTAATCGTTTGTAGCAAAGTTGTAAATGCTGTATCAGGCTTGATACCTGATTAGGTTCTGGTATGATATTGTACTAGTATTGGTCAGTACCAGATATCGTTTAGGGTAATTTTTTAAATTTATGAAATAGTTTTTGAAATTTTTTAAAATTTATAAAATAATCCATTAGTATATTATACAGTTGTACTGTATATTTTACAAGTTTAAATGAACTTTATCTTCAAAAATTATGATAATAAATAATAATCACAATTAATATGAACAATTACAAAAGTTCCTGTTTGGGTTTCTAGAAGGCTACAACCGAATTATTGTTATACTCAATTAATTATTTACTTAATATCTAAATACTATTTCAATAATTTTAAGATTTTGTTAATTAATTATTTACTTTAAATTCTTTCCAATTTACATTCTCAGTTTGTTAGTTTCAAGTTAAGTTGAAACTTGGAAGTCTTTCTAATTTTTAAATAATGCATTATAAAGTTAAGTTAAAATTTGAATTGAAAGTCTTTTTAATTTTTAATGCATGTCGTGAATGACCAAAAAATTTAACATAAATCAAGTCATCAATTATCAATAACCGTATTACAAATGAACCAAAACTATACTCCTTTCATTCAATTTAACTCGAAATTCAGTCTATTATTTAACTCCAACTAGTGACAAATCAAAATTGCTTCACAATTTCATTCCAACTTTTCATTCACAATCAAATCATAAATGCAATCAATCAGAAAAAAAATTCATTAGAAAGTAAAAATTCGGGTCAGTTCGGGTTGAGATATGGGTATTATTTTCATATTCGACAATTGTAGATGCATGGGCAACAGAGGAGAGCAGAAGATGGTGGCGTGGTGCATTGGTAGTCCTCATGGACAACGACTAAAGGTTGATGGAGGTTCGGATGAGGGTCGATGGCGACGGGTTCGCGTGATGGAGGAAGATTCGAAGATGACCGTTAGAGAGAGTTAGCATGGTGCACCGTTGGGGAGGTAGGATGTAGGAGCGCCACCAGAGATCGACAGGAGAACGAGAGGGAGAGAGTGGAGAGGACGAGAGCGCGAGATAGAGAGAGGATAAGGTGAGTTTGGGAGAGAGACAAAAAAATAAAAAAGTCGAGGCCGGCGTTGGCGTCGGGGGTTTAGGGTTAATTATTTTTTGTTTTTGCTATCGGTCGGTACTAGCCAGTACTTGGCCAAAAAACTTGATACCGACGCAACTATTATTTTAGTAATTTATTAAATAAATTATTTTTCATATCATAAAAGTATATAAGTAATTGGGAACGGCAAATTGTAGGACCTACGTTATTAAATTAATTTTACTTAACATAAAAAGGATATGTCGTTTTACTTACACCAACAACTTACTTCAGAGATTAATTAGTAAGAAGCTTATTCGACATCAATCATGTGGTGACCTACCTAATTCTTTGGGAGCTTAAAACGCAGGGCCCAATGAATTCATATTATAATTGTAGCGGTGTAAGTTGCACTTTTCTTCTTTTCTTCTTTTCTGAAACCTCCTCTCAAAGCTGTTTTCATTGACTTTTCAATAAAGCTGCCTGGTGGTTGAGTCCCTTCCTTCCTTCCTTCCTTCCTTCGCCACGTACGGTAATGAAACTTCCTCTCAAGCTGTTTTCAAATAGTCTATAAATAGAGAATTTCATTTCTGGCTCTTTGCAACCGCTGTCTTCTTCAAATTCTCATAAACCTTTTGCTTACCCATAGATCCCTGAAAATGGTTGATGCTATTATTTCTGCTGTGGTGGAGGACCTCGTCTCCATGCTCCGTAGTTCCATAGAAGAAGAGGTGAAGTTGGTGACTGGAGTTAACGATGAAGTTAAGAAACTCGTGAGAAATTTGCAGTCCATTCAGGCGCTCCTAGATGATGCAGAGGAACAACAACTGAACGAGGCTGCTGTCAAGAAATGGCTGTGTGATCTCAAAGCTATTTCCTATGACATGGACGATGTGTTAGATGAGTGGAAGACTTGTATTCAGACATCACAGCTCCAACATCAACACCACTCTTCCGGTTCTGACCAAAATCATCTCAAGCGCAAGGTACTCTCTATTTTTTCCTGCATCTGCTTTACTATGCGCGATGTTGGTCTTCGTCATGTTGTCGGTGGCAGAATAAAAGAAATCCATCAAATACTAGATGACATTGCAACCGATAAAGTTCGGTATCAACTTA
>JAOQML010054258.1:0-10202 GCA_027568935.1 Erythroxylum urbanii
TAATAAATGCACATGTAAGAATTAAATGAGTACTATGCATGTTCATGACGATCCCGGTATCAATCAGAAATTTAATCGAAAATTAACCCTAATCGGTCCACTTTAGGGTTTAAAAATCAATTTCTCATATGATCACTGAAAAATCCTACATTTGGTATGGAGAGGTAGAGAATTATTTTAGAAGTCCAACGCTTCGAGAACGGGGTCAATCGGAGGTCGGACGGCCAAATTATACACAAAAGATTGGATAGGGATCGGATTAAAATAAAAAAAAATTGAAAATGCCAAAACGGCAGCGTATATTTTTTACATATTCATGCATTCATATAGACTGCGTTGTGGTTGTTGTTCTATACTCACCTTTGGATTATTATTTTGACTTAATAAAATTTGATCATTTTATGTGTTTATTGAATTAATTGTGATTTATTTTGTGCTTAGTATCTCGATAATAAACTAAGAGGGTGAATCAAGAGAAAACAATTAATTTGGGCTAACGAGAGTTAGATAGATTAATAGATCCATAATTAAATCTAGTTGTTAAATCTTATATAGAGATATCACATTAGGTTTCTAATTGTTTGTTAAAGAATTTAAAAACTAATTAGGTTTTGGATAGGTTGGTAATTGAGAGATAACAACCTCCTATAATCTGATTAGGGTTTATGCTTTAGGGTTCAATTATAACTTGAGAAAGTAGTTAACCCTAGGATCTTCTGGAATTGTTAATTCAATAAATTGTAATTGGTTAGGTTATCATTAAAGATAGGTAATTTTCCCTTTCTCTTTTTCAATAAACTCATTAGGTGGAACTTGGGGGTGTGTGATCTTTGTTCGTTAATTAGCTAAATTCCATTACTCTTCAATTTCGTTTTTAATTTGTTTATTATCGTTGTGATTTTTTAATTTCATGTTAATCATTAATCATTATTTTTGTTGCTTGATTGATTTGGTTTATTTGGTCTAGTTAATTCTTGTGTTTTAAGTTTTTGTTTGTTAATTATTATTTAGTAGGGCTTTCGACCTTAAATTTAGAACTAGTTAGCCCTCCTCGTGGGATCAATACCTTAGGTGTTATACTAATGACCCATGCACTTACAGAATTTTCCAAGGTTATAAATAGTAAAATTTAGCGCTTGTAACCTTGTGACCAAGTTTTTGGCACCGTTGCTGGGGAAGGCAATTTAGTTCTTTAGTTTAAGGCATTAAGTTAGTTATAATTTTTGGTTTTAGTTTGTTCGTTTATTTTAGGAATCGTGCTCTTACATAAACATAAGAGTCACGAGGGGTTCTGAGTCGTGCAACGAAGGTGATAGATTTAGACATAACACGATTAGAACGTAACCTTAGGAATGCTCGGCGAGAAGAAAAAGAAGAACAAGAGATAGAAAAGTCAACAATGGCCAAGGAATTTTAGAGAAATATGGATCAGGAAGTTAACGCCAGAAGTCAATAATAGATGACCCTCATGGACTTTATAAGGTAAGGGTTTAACCTAACGAACCAAAGAGTGGCTAGACCGCCTGCTCAAGCAGTCTCAATCGAAATCAAGCCAGCCCTCCTAAATATGCTTCAGCAGAATGTCCATTTTTATGGACTTGCGAACGAAGATCATAATTCTCACATCGTCAGTTTCCTCGAGATCTGTGATACTTTTCTGTATCACCAAATGTCGAAGGATGCTGTTAGGATTAGGTTGTTCTCTTTTACACTTAGAAATAAAGTGAAGGCTTGGTACCATTCACTGACCCCACTAACATTACGAGGTGGGAGCAGCTTGTGCATGTTTTTCTAGATAAATACTTCCCATTAATGAAGACCACAAAGATCATAAAGGAAATTACTAATTTCCAACAAGGTGATGGGGAGTCAATTTATGAAGCGTGGGACTATTATAAGGACCTACAGAGGAGATTCCCACACCATAAACTACCAAACGAGTTCCTTCTGTAGATGTTCTACAATAGAGTAAACCCATCTACTAGAGGCACGATTGATGCAGCATCAAGAGGATCTTTGATGCGAAAGATGGTTGATGAATCAGAGGAGTTGATCAAAGAGATGGCCAGTAATAGCTGCCTATGGGTGAGTGAGAGAAGTAGGCAATCTACTATCTTTTGAGAGCAGAAGGGAGTGGTCGTAATTGATCAGATGATGGAGATGCAAACTAAGAACGAAAATTTGATGCGACAATTCAGCAATATGAAGGCGTCATCTTCAACTCAGGTAAAGTTACGTAGTTGAAGTGTGAGTTATGTGGTCAAGTAGATCATGATACTGTGGACTGCTACATGATGAGAGAGGATAACTAAGAGCAAGTAAACTACATAGGGGCGCAATATTGATGAGGAGGGGGAAACAATCCCTACTCCAACACTTATAACCCCGGGCGGAAGAATCATCCTAACTTCTCATGATCAAACAACAATAATAGAGGGTAGTAAAGGCCTCAAGGGAAATCGGGCTTCCAATAAGATAAAGCAAGCTTGATGGAAACTAAGTTGGACAAAATTTTAGATAAGTTTGAAACTTTAGATAATGCACAAAAGAAGTTGGAAGAGAAATTTGAGCGAATCACTAAAGATCATGCTTTGTCCATTTATAACTTAAAAGCCCAAGTGAGTCAACTGACAAATGCCTATTCTATGCAGAATCTTGGAAATGTTCCTAGCACTTCAGAACAAAATTAAGGGAGAAATTAAAGGCTATCACACTCTGAAGTGGGAATGAAATTGAACCACCCACAAGAGCAATAGAGGAACCTGTCAAGCCAGTTGAGAAGCATCATGAAAAGGAGAAAGTAGTGGATATAAGCGAATACCCTCCTTATGTTGCACCTCCACTATACCAACCTAAGATTTCTTTCCCTCAATGACTACAAAAGAAGAAGTTGGATGAACAATTTGCAAATTTTGCTGAGAAGCTAAGGACACTACAAATAAATCTCTCGTTTGTTGAGGCATTAGAACATATGCCTAAATATGTAAAATTTTTGAAGGACATATTATCAAAGAAGCGTACTTGGGACGATAATCAGATGGTAGCCCTAACTGTTATATGCAGCTCCATAGTCACTAGTCAAATGCCTTCAAAATTGAAAAATCCAGGAAGTTTCATAATACCTTGTGTGGTTGGTGAATTGGAATTTACGAAGTGTTGTGTGATTTGGAAACTAACATTAATCTTATGCCTTTGTCTATATTCAGGAAGTTGGAACTGGGAGAGGTCAAGCCTACATCAATGTTAATTCATTTGGCTGATTAATCCATTAAGAGGCCATCGGGAATAGTGGAGGATGTTTTGATGCGAGTAGATAAGTTCATAATTCCAGTCGACTTTATGATTATGGATTTTGAAGATGATAAAAATTGTCCACTGATCTTAGGTCGACCATTTATGAACACCGAAAAAACCATAATTAAAATTCACAAAGGCAAATTGACACTTCGAAAAGGTGAAGATTAGGTTGAATTCAATATGAATAAAGCCATAAAGAATTCTACAACGAGTAGCGCATGCATGAAAGTTAAAATCATAGAGAAAAATGTACAAGAACAAGTTAAGAGCTACATAACAAAAGTGCAATCATTGGAAACAGAAGCTGACAATGAACACCAAATTCTTAAATCTAAAGAAGATGATGAGATGAAGGAGGTAGATGTTCTAGTACATTAAGACAAATTAGTTCAGCCCAAAGCACTCACGCCACCATCTTCAGAGAAACCTCCGATATTAGAGCTTAAGCCTTTACGTGCACACCTCAAGTACACCTTTCTTGGTGAAGGTCAAACTCTACCTATAATAATTTCTAGCCAATTGAGTGAAAAATAAGAAAGTAAGGTGGTGGAAGTTGCTAAGAAGCGGATGAAAGCCATCGAATGGCAGATTAGTGACATTCGAGGAATAAGCCCGAATGTCTGCATACACTAAATAAACTTAGAGGAAGGATGTAGAACAGTGCGAGAGCGTCGACGGAGACCAAACCCTAACATGAAGGAGGTGGTCAAGAAGGAGATCATAAAACTTCTAGATGCAAAGATAATATATCCCATCTCTGATAGTGAATGGGTTAGCCTAGTGTAATGCGTACCTAAGAAGGGAGGAATGACTGTGATAGAGAGTGAAAGTGGAGAAGTAATTTCAACCAGAATAGCCACGGGGTGGACAATATGTATAGATTATCGTAAACTTAACTCAATAACTAAGAAAGATCACTTCCCTCTTCCGTTTATAGACCAAATGATAGAAAGGGTAGCTGGCCATTCATTTTATTGCCTCTTAGATGGATACTTGGGTTATAATCAAATTTTCATCTACGCTGTTGATCAGGAGAAAACCACATTCACTTGCCCTTATAAAACCTTCGCACACAGACGGATGCCTTTTGGACTTTACAACGCTCCAGTAACATTTCAGAGGTGCTTGATGTCATTCTTCGTTGACATAATAGAAGACATAATGGAGGTGTACATGGATGACTTTTCAGTCTTTGGAGATTCCATTGATTTGTGTCTAACTAATTTGGATAAAGTTCTTCAAAGATGTGAAGAATCACACTTAGTGTTGAATTTAGAGAAATGTCACTTTATGGTGCAAGAAGGGATTGTTCTTAGACATAAGATCTCATATCAAGGATTTGAAGTTGACAGAGTGAAAATGAAGGTAATAGAAAAACTTCCACCCCCAAGCAATGTCAAAGGGGTGCGAGGATTTTTAGGTCATGCAGGATTTTACTGACAATTCATTAAGGACTTTTCGCAAGTTGCACGACCTTTAACCAACCTCTTAGTTAAGGATGTTCCCTTCGTTTTACATTCAACACTTTAAAAGAAGTATTAATATCAGCACCAATTTTATACCACCAGATTGGACACTTCCATTTGAAGTTATGTGCGATGCAAGTGACCAAGCCATAGGTTGCGTGTTAGGCCAAAGGAATGATAAAAAATTGCACGCAATCTACTATGCCAGTAAAACTCTTGCAGGACACTAACTGAACTACACCACTATAGAAAAAGAATTACTCGTAGCGGTGTACACGTGTGATAAATTTTGACAATACCTATTGGGTTCAAAGGTAATTGTATTCACTAACCACACGATACTAAAATACCTTTTCAACAAGAAGGATGCAAAACTAAGGCTCATTAAATGGGTGTTACTTTTACAAGAATTTGATTTAGAAGTAAGAGATAAAAAGGGAGCAGAAAATGTAGTTGCAGACCACTTATCCAGACTTGAGGGAGGGGAATGCAAGCCAAGTAAGGACATTAATAAAAATTTCCCTGATGAAACTCTGATGCTACTCGAGAGCTTAACTACACCATAGTTTATAGATGTTGTTAATTATATTGCTAGTGGCAAATTCCCATCAGATCTTTTGTACCAACAAAGGAAGGAATTTTTACATGATTGCAATCGATACATATGGGATGAGCCAATCTTATATAGAGTCTATGCAAATGGATTAATGCAACGTTCTGTTCCAGATTAGGAAATGTTAGACATCCTTAAGCAATATCATGAAGGGCAGTATGCTGGGCATTATGGGGCCAACAAAATGACAACTCGGATATTAGAGAGTGGATTTTACCAGCCGCAATTATTTAAGGATGCACAGACTTACATGACATAATGCGATCGATGTTAAAGGATATGTAAAATCTCCAAGAGAGATAAATGCCTTTATCCAACATTCAAGAGGTAGAGGTCTTCAATATCTGGGGCATTGATTTCATGGGTCCATTCTCATCATCAATAGGGAACATGTACATTTTAGTGGGAGTCGTTTATGTTTCACGATGGGCCGAAGCGATAGCATCTCCAACCAATGATCAGAAGGTAGTGTAAAAGTTCATCAAATGGCTATTTAACGGTTTGGACTGCCATATACAATAATAAGTGATGGAGGTGTACATTTTTGCAACAAATCTTTCGATGCTCTCCTAAAAAGATACAGAGTACACCGCCGAGTTGCTACACCTTACCATCTGTTTACTAGTGGCCAAGTGGAATTTGTTAACTAAGAGCTTAAACAAATTTTGGAAAAGACAGTGAACAATTTTCAAAAATATTGGGCAGCTAAGTTAGATCATAAGTTATAGGCCTATATGACAACATTTAAAACACCCATTGAACAACTCCTTATAGACTTATGTACAGGAAAGCTTGTCATCTAATGGTCGAATTAGAACATATAGCATACTAGGCAATTAAAGCTTTAAATTTTGACTGGAAGCAAGCTGACGAAAAGAAACTTCTACAATTGGACGAGCTTGAAGAGTTTCGTTTTAATGCTTATAGAAATGCCAAACTTTTACAAGGAAAAGGTTAAAAAATGGCATGATGCTCGTCTCAAGAAAATGGAATTCAAAGTAGGAGATACAGTTCTACTATATAATTCCCAGTTAAGGTTATTTCTAGGAAGTTCAAGTCTAGATGGAGTGGACCATTTAGGATCATTCAAGTTTTTGATCATGGAGCTCTCAAATTGAAAAATGCTAACAAGGAGACTTTTAAGGTCAATAGACATTGGTGTAAGTTGTATCTTAGAGAAGCAATTCCAAAAGATAAGGAAGTGATTTCCTTGACTCTAAATAATTGAAAATACCTTCCTGAACGAAAGGTCAAGCTAAAGACCATAACCCAGCAAATTTAGATTTTGATTGAAAAAGTTAGGGATAGTTAGATTTAGTTTCAATAAAACGTGACCGAGGCATGTGAACTCTTACCTCCGACATCATCACCAACTCCATCTCCTTAGGATTTCATGTCTAACCTAAAATTTTTCTTTCCCAAATTAGCCTTCAATTCTATTTTGACTTTTTGTTTATGTTTATGTTTTTATTTTTATTGTTAATTTTTCCTGTTCTTTGTTACTTTAATTTTTGTCTTAACCCTTCGCTTATGTGTTTCTGTATGCTTTCTTATCATATTGAGGATAATGTGTTGTTCAAATGTGTGGAGGGATTATGTGTTTTGCTTTTGCATACTGTATGATAGTTATTAGGTTACATTGTGTGAAGTGAGTGAATGTGTTAATGGCTTAGATTGAGTGAAATTCATTTAATTTGGACATAGTCTATTAGGTTGTGAACGATTATTAGCCTACGAAATTAGTGAATTAGGGAGCCTTTGAATAAATATACAGCTTAATTAGGTCTTAGGGTAAATTTAACACCCTCTGGATTATCACATTCATTCATAACTTAAGGTCTTTTAACTTAAGTAGCTTAACTAGTACTTTTCTTGAAAACGAATAGCTAAAAGCAACAAGGTAGGCAATAAAAAAATTTCATAAATCACTATTCCGCTAACCTTCAGGTTATAAATAGAGCTAGTAGCTAGTCGAAAATGTGATATAGCTAAGTAACTGGATCGACATGCATCACAAATGTGTGCCTTCATGTAAAAAGGCTATATTGACATTTCAACCAAGCTGTTTAACAAAATGACTTAATTGAATAACCAGATCGACATTTATCACAAATGTTTGCCTCCGAGCAAAAGACTAAGTCCGGGTTTAAAAATGTGCTTTTTAAATTAAAAAAACCTACTAGACTTGAAATATGTTTGAATTTTCATGGAAATATACTTAGGAATAGTCACAAAGTCTGAAGAACCGAAAAATTATTAATGTGTGTGCACAATTGAAAAGGGTAAATAAGTTAACACTTAGGTCTCGATTAAGTTGTATATTTAGTTCAAAGCCCCTAGACACCTACTTTATTTGTTAATGATTTATCATAATTCAAATGGTTGTGTCTAAGATTAAAATTATTTAATGAAGTCAGATCCATTGCCTCATTATTGCATTGTGTGTTGTGTTGTTTTGTTTGCTTGAGGACATGCAATAATTTAAGTGTGGGGATGTTGATAGGTTTCATTTGCATGATGTTTTAGGATTGAATTTGTTACGTAATTAGTGTGAATTTGAGTGTTGAGTGTGTGTTTATGTGTTTAATTGTATTAGTTTGTGTGTTTTAGTATTTTTATGGATTAGATTAAGTTTTTGAGCTTAAATGTTATATTTTTGAGTTGCCATGATGCGTTTGTTAGTGTTTCAGGGTAAACGGTAAAGAACGGAGAAGATTCAAGGAGTTTTGAGCCAAAGCCAAAGGCCACGATCGTGCACCTGGGGCACGATCGTGATAGAAAGTCTCCAAGTCAGGCCATAATCGTGCACATAGGGCCATGATCATGACAGAAAGGTTAAGGCATCAGCCACGATCGTGGCAGGCAGGGCCACAATCGTGCCTTACATCGGGCTGATACAAAAACTCCAGTTTTGAGTGATTTTCCAATCCCTTTCAACCCCAACTTTGACCTAGCGCTACAAAATATAATTAGAACATGAAAAGTATTTAGAGAAAGGAAGAGAGCCTTGGAAAAACTTTGAGCAGCCACCTAATGAAACCCTAAAAGAAACCTTGAGAGATCGCGAAAGAGATGAAGGAAGAGAGAAGCGAAAGACGACATAGAAACGATGTTCTTCCTAAATTAAGAAGCTTTCTAAAGTCGCGGCTTCCCATCATCCCATCGTAGTTTTGGTTACTATGTATTTCAATTTTATATAATTATAGAATTGATATAGATAATTCATTATAGACTGTATTGTGGTTGATGTTCTATACTCACCTTTGGATTATTATTTTGACTTAATGAAATCTAATCATTTTATGTGTTCATTGAATTAATTGTGATTTATTCTGCATTTAATATCTCAATAATAAACTGAGAGGGTGAATCGAGAGAAAACAATTAATTTGGGCTAACGAGAGTTGGGTAGATTAATAGATCCGGAATTAAATCAAGTTAGTAAATCTTATGTAGAGAGATCACATTAGATTTCCAATTGTTTATTAGAGAACTTAAGAACTAATTAGGTTTTGGATAGGCTAGTAATTGAGAGATTACAACCTCCCATAATCTGATTAGGGTTTATACTTTAGGGTACAATTATAACTTGAGAGAGAGTAGTTGACCTTAGGATCTTTTAGAACTGTTAATTCAATAAATTGTAATTGGTTAGGTTGTCATTAAAGATAGTTAATTTTCCCTTTCTCTCTTTCGGTAAACTCATTAGGTGGAACTTGGGTGTGTGATCATTGTTCGTTAATTAGCTAAATTCCACTACCGTTTAATTTCTTGTTTAATTGTTTATTGTCACTGTGATTGTTTTTTAATTCCATGTGAATTGTTAATCGTTAATCGTTATTTTTATTGATTGATTTGGTTTATTTGGTCTAGTTAATTCTTGTGTTTTAAGTTATTGTTTGTTAATTATTGTTTAGTAGTGCTTTTGACCTTAGATTTAGAATTACTTAGCCCTCCTCGTGAGATCGATATCTTATGTACTACGCTAACGACTCGTGTGCTCGTGAAATTTATCAAGGTTATAAATAGTAAAACTTAGCGCGTTTAACCTTGCGAACACTCTTTAGGTTACATATGTTGTGCCCGAAAATTTTTATATTATTTTGAGGTCTTAATAGATTTATTATTTTGGAGCAACTAGCATGCCAATGTTGCGAGGATTTATTGCTTGAATTGATGGAATTAAAGTATAAATGTAGTAAGAATGCATGAGGGAATTTGAAGTTAGAGACAAGGTGTTTCTTAGAGTTTCTCCATGGAAAGGGGTGTTGAGGTTTAGTATGAAAGGCAAGCTTAGTCCGAGATATATAAGCCCTTGTGAAATCATTGAGAAGATCGGGCCTTTAGCCTACAAGTTAGCTTTGTCACTGGAATTGTCTAAGATTCACAATGTCTTCTATGTATCGATGTTGAGAAGGAATCGATCCGACCCTTCGCACATGGTTCAACCTTCAGAGGTTCAATTAAGGGAGGATTTGACCTATGAGGAGCAACCAGTGAAGATTTTGGACTCGAAGGAAAAGGTTTTGAGAAACATGGTTGTGAAGCTGCTCAAAGTCTTATGGAAGAATTATGCGACGAAGGAAGCTACATGGGAGCCATTGGAAGCCATGAAAGAGAAGTATCCACACCTCTTCAATGACGCAGGTAAGAATTTCGAGGATGAAATTCTTTTAAGGAGGAGAAATGTTGGGCCCAAAATTTTTTTAATTATTTTTAGGTCTTACTAGATTTTATTAATTTGTAGCTACTAGCATGCCAATGTTGGGAGGATTTATTGCTTGAATTGATGGAATTAAAGTATAAATGTAGTAAGAATGCATGAG
>JAOQML010054276.1:0-10201 GCA_027568935.1 Erythroxylum urbanii
TAATATATAAATGAGTTTTAAATAAATTTATATTAAATTTTGTTTTACATGTATTAAGTGTTAGTTGTAAATTAGTTTTACATATTGTTTATTTTTGGCATCTTTGTGAGATGTCAAATTAAAATAGTTTAATTAAATTATAAAAATTCCTAGTTCATTTTTGTATGAGATGATTATGAGCTTAGCAAAATTTTCGGTCATACGATGTGAATTGTGAATTTTTTGATAATTTAATTAATAGAAATATGTCTCACGTCATTTTTATATATACTTGTAGATATGACAACTAAAATCATGATCGGTGATTTGTCCACTGCTGAAAAATTTGATGGGTCCAATTATGATATGTGGCAAAGGAAGATTCAATATCTTCTAAATGAATGAGAATTGCTCAAATATTTGACCACAATTATGACTGCGCCTTCAGTTAAAAACAAAGACGAAAAAAATATTGATACTGCTAGTGAGCAATATCAAGCATCTTTAAAGACTTATGAAGATTGGTCCAAAAAGGATTGTAAGACATGTTATACTATGTTGTATTTCATGCATGACAATCTAATTGGAGAGTTTGAGGATTGTGCCACTGCTAAGGACATGTGGGACAAACTTAAGATCACTTTTGGTCAAACATCTGCTACAAGGCTTCGTGCTTTGCACCTCAAGTAAATGAGCTACAAGATTAATACGACTCGTACTATGGCTGAACATTTACGAACCATAAGCGTTATGGTTCATAATCTTAAGGCAAATGGCTGGGCTATCTCTGAAGAGGAACAAGTCCTGAATGTGATTCAGGCTCTTCCAGATCTTACTGAGTACTAGAAAAATGTGAAACTTGTTTTTGACACATAATAAGAATGTCAAAACTCTTACAGAGATCACTAGGCACCTCGATATAGAGGAGGATCATTTAAAAGCATCTGCCTCCTCCAATATGGCTCTTGTTGCTAAAGGGAAAGGACCCAAAGGTAACAATGCCAATCGAGGTAAGAGAAAAGGTTCTCGGCCTCCTCAAAGGAATGGACCAAAAGGTCATATTGCCAAGAAGCAAAAGGCTAAGGGTAAAGAAGAGAAAAACATGGCATGTGTGAAGTGCTATAATTGTGGAAAGAATGGTCATTTTGCTCGGGATTGTCCTTAACCTAAGAAGGTACCTTTCTTATCTATTGCTCCTGAGTTGTAAGTTTGTTCTCATGCATTAGTTTCTAATTCTCTTCCTAATTGGATTGTAGATACGGGAGTAAGCAAGCACATAGTTCGGGATTGAGCTAGCTATGTAGACTTTCATCGGTATCCGATGGGTTCATAAACTGTCATGTTGGGAAACGGCAGTGAAGAAGATGTCATAGGAATAGGGACATATCAGTTCAAGTTATATGGAGGAAATACGTTACTTCTCCATGATGCTCTCTACGCACCTAGGGTGCGATGCCGTTTAGTGTCTCTTGTTTCTTTAATGAAATCAGGATTTGTTTTTAATTTTACTCACAATGGATTAGATATTTTATATAATGGCAATGTTTTGGGTATGCTACATTGAAAAACGATTTTCTTATTCTTGATTTGGATGCATGTTATGATAATTCATCTTTTGTTATGTATCATATTTTGGTCCTGATTTTGAATTTGTTAAATGGAATACTAGACTTGGTCACGTTAGCCAAGATAGATTGAGTAGGCTAGCTAAAGAAGATCTTTTAAACCGACTCACTAAGGTTAAGTTGCTTAGATGTGAGTCATTTTTAGCTGGTAAGGCAAATGCGAAACCTTTTGGTAAGGATTCAAGGGTGTCTAGACCTCTAGAGCTTATTTACTCTAATATTTGCGGACCTATGAATGTTAAGGCACGTCATGGAGCTATCTATTTTCTCACTTTAATAGATGACTATTCTCGTTATGGGTATATGTACCTCTTAGCTAATCGTTATGAAGCGCTTGATGTGTTCAAATATTTTGTGACTGAAGTTGAGACATAATTGGAAAGAAGTGTTAAAGCTCTTCGAACCGATCGTGGTCGAGAATATCTATCTGATATGTTCAAAGAATTTTGTGAGAAAAAGGGTATAATAAGACAACTAACGCTTCCTCGAACTCCACAACAAAACAGTGTTGCGGAGTGTAGGAATTGAACATTGCTTGACATGGTCAGGTCAATGATGGCACACGTTAGTCTTCTAATTAGTTTTTGGGGAGATGCGTTGCTCACGGCAACTTATATTCTTAACCATGTGCCAAGTAAAAGTATACCCGCCACTCTATATAAGTTATGGAATGGAAGAAAGCTCTCTTTGGATCATTTATGCCCATGGGGTTTGGCTGATTATGTACACAACTCGACTCATAAACATGGAAAACTTGGTCTAAGAGCCACAAAAATGGTGTTTATAAGATACCTCGAATATTCTAAAGGGTATGTTATATTTAGTGAGCACCCAAATGGTGGCATGACGAAAGTTGCTTCCTGCAATGTAGAGTTTCTTGAGGATGAGTTCCCAAGCATAGGTGAAATAAAAAAGGACCTAGAGTTGTATGAGCTACAATAAGATAATCTCGGTGAGGGGGAGAATTTAGATACTCCCTAAGTCATTGAGACTTTTCCTGCCCGAGAGAACCAAATCGAGAATGAGGTTCGTCTTCACTCTCTAAACCAAAAGAACTTATGGATAGTCTACATATTCAAAACCTCACATCTCAAGGGGATAATGAGAGTGGTTCTCAACATGATCAGGACTCCACATCTCCAGGAGATAGGGGAGAGATTCTAAATCAAGGCAGACACATGTAGGTCCTAGACTCTGAAGAAGTGAGCGTGGAAGAATTCCTCGACGATATTTTCAAATCGAAGAGGAAATATTCCTTTGTACTCTTTTGGTAATAGAAGAACCAACCTCTTTTCAAGAAGCTATTGATTCATCTAACCATACAGAGTGAATGGGTGTCATGAGGGATAAAATGGACTCAATGGCAGGAAGTAAGCTTTGGGAACTAGTTGATCTTCTACCCTAATGAAAGTTAATTGGAAACAAGTGAGTTTTCAAGATAAAATGTCGGGTGGATGGAATAATCGACAAGTTCAAGGGCCGTTTGGTAGTGAAAAGCTATACCCAAATAGAGGGTATAGATTATGAAGAGACATTTTCTCTTGTGGTGAGATTTGCCTCTGTTCGCTTACTTCTAGCTCTGGTTGCCCATTTGGACCTGGAGTTGTTTCAAATGGATGTAAAGACTGCTTTCTTTAATGGTAACCTTGAGGAAGAGATTTATATGAATCAACCTATTGGTTTCGAATTAAAAGATCAAGAAGACAAAGTGTGTTGCCTTAAAAGATCCATATATGGTCTCAAACAGTCTTCCAGATCGTGGTATTTCAGATTCTATGAAGCCATTACTTCTTTTGGCTTAGTCATGGTTTGTATATGTCAAGAGAACAACAAGTGGAATTATGTTTCTCACTTTGTATGTTGATGACATATTACTAGCCGGCAATAATATGGAGATGCTCAAAACCACTTAAGAGTGGTTGTCCTCTATATTTGATATGAAGGACATGGGTGAAGCTAGGTATGTTTTAGGTGTGGAAATAACTAGAAATCGTCCTAAGAAGCTTCTTGAATTAAGTCAAGAAGCGTGTATTAATAAAATCTTGGAACATTTTCAAATGCATTATTCCAAACCCGTTGATACTCCAGTTGAAAAGGGTCTTACCTTGAGTCTTGATTAATGCCCTAAAACATATAAGGAAAAAGAAAAATTGAGAAATGTTCCCTATGCTAGTGTCGTAGGAAGCTTAATGTATGTTATGTTGTGTACACGGCTTGATATTTGCTTTACGATTAGTTTGGTAAGTCATTACCAAAGCAACCCAGGACCTGCTCATTGGCAAGCAGTCAAAAGGATTTTGCGTTACCTTCGTGGTACTTCAGACCTGGTCCTTTGCTATCAAGGCAAGGATTTAAGGTTAAGGGGATATTCGGATGCCGATTGGGGTGGTGACCTGAATGAGTCTAGGTCAACCTCAAGATATGTCTTCACCTTGGGAGGCGGAGCCATATCTTGGTGCAGCAAAAAGCAAGACTGCATAGCATTATCAACAATGGAAGCAGAATACCTTGCTTGTTGTTTTGCCGCTCAGGAGGCAATATGGTTGAGAAGTTTTCTTCAGGATCTTAATCTTACCCTAGAGTTAATGATCCTATTGAAATGTTATGTGACAACACTGCTGCCATACAGTTTGCTAAGGATCTGAGGTTTCATAGAAAATCTAAGCATATCAAAAGGCGTTATCATTTTGTAAGAGACACCATAAAAAATAAAGAGGTTGCTATAAAGCGATAACCTACTAACAAGATAGTAGTTGATCCCTTAACTAAACCTATTCCTCGATATTTGTTCAAATCTCATGTGATGAGTTTAGGTTTACGTAGGGATTAATTTTTTCATTGAATTATATCTTGTTATATATTGGACGTGTTTTAATTGTAACAAGCATTTTTTTAATAAAAGTTTTTCTCAGATGTTCACTGGTATACAATTACATAATCAGGCACATTGTAATGTCACCAAGCTTCTGATTGACCTTGTCACACAGGTAATTGCCCTAACGCTTGAGTAGCATGTAGGATGAGACTTCACAATATTAATATTGAGTGTATGTAATATTGTGTTATCTTCATATTTGTGTAGTATGCATGATAATTTTTTTTATTTGAATAGTCGCCTTAGTAAGTCTAAGATAAGACCTTGATGAGTCAGATGTGAAAAACTCAGATTTCAAATTAAAGCCTTAAAGGCAAATCTCGAATGTCAAGATTAAAATTCGGTATGTTAATCTAGTGATTCAGATTAGTTTTTTAAGTAAAGCTAGATTCATGATTTGCATGACATAAAAGATTGACATTCCCAGCTTAGTGGGAGCTATGCTATGACATACATTTTATACTGTGTGTGTTATATAACGACCTTCTTGTGAAGTGACAGTTAAATCCCTTTCTCTGTCACTGTGTGATCCCATCGACTTTAATGTCTAATCGAATGAAACCCTTCAACTTAGAACTATGATATGAAGTCAAGGTTTGGTGTTGCTACTTTAGTGTGTTTTTTCAAGGGCTAAGATGTCTACAGTCTAGCGGATCATATTAGGAAAGCGGTTAAGCTCAGATGGATTATTATGAGTGTCTAAGGAAGAATCTTTTCCTTCATCACCATATCAGCCAAGGCGATTATACTCAGTATATAATCATATGATATATCTATGAGCATAAAGGAACAGAATGTATGCGTTCGGTGATGTTTTGGATGATTTGAGGTATCATGAACATGTAAAAGTGTTATGTTAGTTAGATGGTGACTTAATATAACACTATTGATTCTTTAATGGTCACACTCACCATTCTCAGTATGTCACGTGAAATTTTAGAGGGACGATGTAACTCGTAGCTTATGTGGCTGAGTAGGAGTTGTTGGCAGTTTACGACATATAACGGCCACCGAAATAGTTATTTGTCCTAATATAAAAATGAAGAATCGTATTAGTTGCAATAAGAAGAAACACGTTAAGAAAAAACTATCAAGGCTTTGAGTTTGTGGCGTGAATTAATCGGTGACTCTAGTAGCCAACCGTGAAACATATACGAACAAATAACAAATCGATCAAGTGCTTCCGCAAAAGGTTAGTCCTTTATATAAATCAACACTCCTAAAAAAAAGAAAAGCAAACACATTTGTAATATTAATTATCTAATTATGAGTACAGTAAAAATAATATATATAGATAGTTTCTTTGAAGATAAATTTAGATAAACTAGTTAAGAACCTTTGCATATAAATGACGGGCTGCTTTCTAGTTAATGATTTCATATAGCTGAGTAAAGATTTCTTCCCTCAGCTGCAGAATGAGAGGTGTGATAGGACCAACAAACCTCTTACCATATAAGTGTGACATTGGCATGTATATCAGTCAACTGTAACACCAAAATTGCATGCAGGTTTTGAATTCAATATCTCATATGATTGATATTGCAATTACATGTTATTATGATAATTACAGATCATGCAAACATAATTTTTAATAATGCAGATATGATTAAAACTTTTCTCAAGAATATAATAACTTCAACACTATTGATTTGCTGCTTTTTCATCATATAAAATGGTCCTTTTGGGTTATTTCCTCGAAATTTCCTTAAAATATTTGACAATCTTCCATCTGGTAAATTACTAACCTATATTCATGGGAAAGGTAGGCAAAATCTGAGCCTTTAGTACAAGTGGATTGCATCCAGACCATTCAAAGAGACCCAGTATCTGAAAAACAAAAGAAGGTTAAACAAAATGTAAAATATGTGATTATAAGACCATATTTATAGCTAATTCTAACAGTTTCCAAGTAGGAATTTAATTAGATATATACCGCAAGCCAAATCTTTCCCCAAGATAGTATATATGTAGCTCCTCCATGGTCAACAATCCACTTCCTAACTCTTGCACATTCAATATCATCCACTCCTTCTCCAAACATACGTAAGCTAATGTAATTGAAGACTGTACAAAACATGTTGCTGGGACTCTCTAGGTGCAATCCCCGCCCACCATCTTCATTCTGCAACGTAAATCTTAACTAATGAATGATGAATTGGCATGCAAATTGTCTAGTAAGGTAAGAAGGTAACATCAAGAGTTGTTGCCTTTGGGAAAAATCGTATGCGTTGAGTGGCATTCAATAATGAAAGTAATTATCTTTTGATCCTCTCGCGTCCTGCGCTTTCTCTCTCGTGCTACCCAAAGAAACACAAACCCATATGAAAAATCACAAGTTGCTACCCAGATCTTCGCTACCTAGATGTCTGTGCATTCTCTCTTGCTTTGATACAATTCCAGAAGAGCAAGAGGAGTCCAACGAGCAAGCAGACACCAATGCAAGTGTGGATCCAATAGAAGGATACAACAAGGGGAAGGAAACCATTGAAGATGGCCTGGTTCCTTTAAGGCGTAGTACGAGAGTAAGGCACGTACCAGCCAAGCTTAAGGAATAAAAGCAGAAGCATGTGAATGAATGAGGGGTAGTTATAGTGAGAGAATAGAATAACGGTTTGTACAACTATCTATAGCTGATGGGGTGAGCATGAGCATGCGAATATATTAGAACTTGTAAGGGATGGAAAAGGGAAGAGAAAAAGAAAGTTATAGAAATTAGTCTTCTCATCCTTCTCTTGTTATTTCTCTAAATAGCCTGCGTATCATCTGGTGCTTTCATTGACCTCCATGGATGCACTGCCACCATGGGCTCAAGTACTATATGATACCCTACAAGGTATTCATAATTGCTTACAGGTAATTGAAAATCAACACCAGCACAGGCAGGTAGAGAGGGAGGTCGTCCTCTCAGTGACCAATCCACCTTTAATTTGGTCTCTGAAGATTGACCTTCCAAAGTTCCATAGGGACCACGTCCAAGGATGGGTGTATCGCACTAATCAATATTTCAATCTCCATGACGTCCCTCTTGACCAACATCTACCCATTGCTTCTTTATATATGGATGGACCAGCATTATCCTGGTACCATTGAATGCATGTAAATGGTCTACTGTCTACTTGGGCTGCTTTTATTGAATCACTATCTCGTCGCTTTGACCCATCTCTTTATGATGAACTTAGGGGAGCCTTGGCGAAGCTAGAGCAGACAGCCACTGTTGCGAAATATCAACTGGCTTTTAAGGCGTTATCCACTAAGGTGTATAGACTCTCTGAACCTTTTCTCGTTACCATCTTTATCTCCGACCTCAAACCTGAATTGAAACGTGAGCTATAGATTATCCAACCCCCTTCCCTTTAGCATGCTATTTCTCTAGCTAAGTTACATGAAGCAAAGTATAATGAACTACGAGCCATATCTAAGCCAATGTGGACCAAACCACCTCCTTCTCAATTACCCAGCCTCTTACCCCACCAATCCCCAAACTAGTCACCACCCTGCCATTTGTATCCCCATGCCTACAAAATATCCCTATTCGCAAGCTGTCCAATTAAGAAATGCAACAGAGATGGGCTCAACAACTCTGCTATAATTGTGATGAGAAATTTGTGAGGGGTCATCGCTGTCAGAACAAATTTCTCATAATGTCTTGCGAGGATACTTGTCTCAAGGCATAATAAACTTCCACCGAAAATTAGTTACTTGACCTTATCTAATCCAGGACTCTTCAGAACCTTTCGGCTTACTAGACAATGTGTAGGCTAGAGTCTTCAGGTTTTGGTAGATGATGGGGCAACGAATAATTTTATTCATCCTAGGGTTATCAAGCATTTGGGCCTTCCCATCACGCCATGTCCTGGGTTTTTCGTCTAAGTCAAAAATGGCGATCAATTACCCTGTTCTCATGTCTACAAACAGGTCCACCTGACGTTGCAATAACACCCTTTCATTATGGATATTTTTTGTACTGCCCATTGAAGGAGCTGAGTTAGTTCTGCGATTACAATGGCTTTACTTGCTCAAACCTGTGCTCAAAAATTACCAAACCTAAACCATGCAATTTACGTGGAACCAGCAACCCATTATCCTTCATGGTGAAAACCCTCCATCCCCCTCTTCGGTATCCTTACACCAACTTACCAAAATTCACCACTCTGACCAAAACCCTCCATCCCCCTCAAGTCTTTCAAGCTCCTACTAGCCTTCCCCCATCTCGTTTGTTTGATCACCGTATCCACCTCCTACCTAACTCCCAACCCGTCAATGTTAAACTATACAGATATCCCCATTTCC
This sequence comes from Erythroxylum urbanii, assembly GCA_027568935.1. Classification (NCBI taxonomy): domain Eukaryota; kingdom Viridiplantae; phylum Streptophyta; class Magnoliopsida; order Malpighiales; family Erythroxylaceae; genus Erythroxylum; species Erythroxylum urbanii. Next base: position 8,770 of record JAOQML010054276.1, read on the forward strand.
AAAAGAGTGAAAACGAAAAACAAATGGTTGACATGCTCAAACAAGGAATCATTAAACTAAGCACCAGTTCTTTTTCCTCTCTAGTGCTCCTCGTCAAAAAGAAAGATGGCTTTTGGCAATTTTGTATTGACTACCGTTCACTGAACTCTATCCCGTCAAGGATCGTTTTCTAATCCCTACCATTGACGAGTTAATAGACGAACTCCACGGTGCTATGATTTTTTCTAAACTTGATTTGATGGCAGGCTACCATCAAATAAGGATGCACGACTAGGACACCTATAAGACAACGTTTAGGACTTATGAAGGCCATCATGAGTTCCTCGTCATGCCATTTGGCTTGAAAATTGCCCTATCCACCTTTCAAGGAGCCATGAACACCATTTTTGTAACACCCCATTACCCTAGAGTACGTACCGGAATGCCCGTAGGTCATTCCGACACATAACCTAAGATAATGGAACGCTACGTGAAATAACTATCGAACTCCACATGGCATCACATACATTTAAAATAATAAGAACCAGTAATTGAAATTCACAAAATTTTAAAACCAAAATCCTCTTTATATTACTCCAAAACATCTGTATATACATGAGTGTACAGTCTGTACATATCAAGCCAAAATAAAACAAACTCCTAACTAGGTCATCCTCCAAAATCTGTAATCTCAGCTGACCCACCTGTGTGCCATAGCTCCCTCACTGATCTGGGCCACACAGTCTCAGAAATCCCTCTCTGGAGCTAGGAGTCTCAGTCCCGCGGTCCTGAAAAATAATTGCAATTTTGGGTGAGTTTGCGAACTCAGTGAGGAACCATCATCGATGATCCACTCAATTCATGCAACATATAAGGCATGAAATCACCCATAATTCACAACAAAGCAATTCACAGAAATAACATATCAGAAGAATCTCCACTCACATAAGTGAAGGCTTTAAGCCTTCACTTTTCAGAATAAGGCTATCAGCCTTTCACAACATCCAACACATAATAAAATTGCACAAGAAATGTATATGAGACACTTTTCATTTTATTTCGTTGTTGTGACCGAGCGCCTAATCTGTCCCTTAAAAGGGCGCATTACGTTGAGCCATAGGCTCTGAGGAGTTCAAGACTCCGATAACACTCTGGGCTCAAAAGCCCTAAACAGTGAGCCAAAGGCTCTGGGGAGTTTAAAACTCCGATATCACTGTGAGCTCGAAAGCTCTAAACGGTGGCTACTCTGGTCACAACTCCATTAATCTGATCATGCATTTATGATGCACACTATGGAACACAATTCACTTAATTACACTTATCATGATCATAATTGATCATGCTCTCAATCATAATCATCTAATTTACAAGAAACACTGAAGTCACATAAATCATGATCTCAAGTGATCATGAACACAAACATGTAGGCACAAAATTCACACAAGGCACATAG
>JAOQML010054344.1:0-24609 GCA_027568935.1 Erythroxylum urbanii
GTACAGACATTTTTCATGTGCAAAAATCACTGTTCACAAATGCATGAGCATGAGATGTGTTTTTCTAATTTCTCCGACTGATCTCACGTGTACCCGTTTCTATGGTTCAACCCGTTATATGGAAACGGGATGTTGCACTTAAGCATAAAGTATTTCTTAAATAAATCACTTTACAAGAAAAGCAATGTAAATACTATTATATCTTATTCATTAATCTCGAATACTTTAACTTGAATGTTCCTTATAAGGTATCACTTATTCATACAAGTGTCTAAACTTTTAATGAGGAACGTTTATATTCTTCTTACAAAAATGAACTTACCTATATGCTTGAAATGCATCTAATCTACGCTAATCTATTAGATATATACAAGCAAAATGTATTTAAAATTATGTTATAATATGGACAAAAGGATAAATAGGTTGACAAAAGAATGAAATATAAAAAAATCAAATATTTAAAATTAGTAGAGCAAGGGCAAGTAAATTAAGGGAAATATCAATACATTTCTCTACCCACTCCTCATATATTTGTAACAACCCCTTTTCCTTCACTCTTGTCAAATGCAAGAATATCATGTCAATCAAATTTTAAATTTTTTTCTCTTATTTATTATTTATTTTATTTATTTATTTGAAATGGTTTGAAATTCCCCTTTTTAAATTCCCTTTTTCATAGATATTATCGTCTCCTTAATAATTATTTCTTTGCATACAATTCCCAACACCATCAAACCATAAACAAAACCTTTACTAATCGTGAATTAGGAGGCAATTAAACTTTTTTTTAAAGGTTAAGGTTCTTTAGGAAAGGTTTATAAATAAAAAGGCCAAAATTTTATATAAGGTTAAAAAGGGTTCATTAATGATTCAACATATAAAAGGTAAGCAATTTGGCTCAAATGAAAATCCTAAATAACTTTATCATTTTAGTTCTTGTACATATCTTACATGTAACTTCAAAGAGATAAAATGGAAGCTCTAGAAGTCCAAATTCAAAGATTATATCTATGTATGAAAGAAATATTTTACATGGCTCAATTTCTCATGGGATCACTTAAGTTAAATCAGAGCATCATCTCTTAATGAATTTCGTTTCCTAAAATTCACTAAGTCAAGTTTATATAGCAACCATTTAATCATGTTATACACCTAACTTTTAGAAGTTAATCTCAACATAGTATTAAGTATACATTTATGTTATTAACCTAAGTAACTAATGAGAACTAACAAAAAACCAAATAAAGTATATAAATATAAAAAATATTAAAATATTAAAACATTAAGATGTAATTAGATAAGACTCAATTACACCTCTAGACTTAGAAAAATATAGTATATAATATTGTGTATAAATAGTATCGTAAAAATGATCTAAAAACTCTATAAAAACTTGGATAATTTAGAGGGAGATTTCTTCTCAATTTTCTTTACTTTACCTAACCACTCAAAAACTCAATATCTGTACATGCACAAGAATAAGAAAATACGTCCATATGTATTCAACTTTCTAATAGTCTCAAATTTAACAAAATAAGCAAATAAAAGTTATATAAAATATTCTAGAAAACAAATATTCTAAAACAAATAAACGAAACTATATTCACGTACAAATGAATGTCACTAAGGTCATTGAGGAGGAGAAGAAGATGGTAGGTGTTGTTAATGATAGGATCACTTCATATCCATCTTGGCATGAATACTTGCTATTTCTCCCTAAAGACTTCCAGTGAATCTTGTCATCTTCTATATTGTTACCTTTTATAACCTAGTAGGTACTTTAGTATCTTCTCCTTCATCTTAAGCCTATTCATCATTACCAACTTACCCCTCCTCTTATTATAAGTTATTTAGATCTCCTTGGAATAATACACCTTTTATTATCCTAAGTATACCCAAATAACCTTATCTAATCATCATCAATGTAGTTTGTCTCTCCAATTGTTGTAACCCTAATAATAGAGAGTTTCAATTTTTGCTTCTCCAATAGGAAACTAATCAACATTAAGAACACAAAATTATTATCATTTAACATATATCAAACAACACTATTAATAGACTGCAACATTAAAGATGATGTTCTAACTGGTGAATTGAGTTTGTATGTTATAGGTATGTAAGCAACTTTTTAAGGTTGTATGGCTAGGTTATTATATAAAAATGCATCCTTATAGCAGAAAAAGTAGTCCTCATCCTAAACCTTAGCAACAATTATCTTTGAATCCACTCCTCATGACTTGATGGTTGCTCATTTTAAAAAGTTAATCTCCTTGCCTCTGATGGTAGCTTGCGTTTCTTTTATTTCCTCTAAAACCATGTATTGCCACTGATATTGGTTTAGGATTGTCAATTATATTGGTGTATAACTCCTTTACCAAATCCTGGTAATAGTATCCCTATAGAGTCAACAACTTATCAATTATAAGTTTCAAAAAATATCACAAATCATAAAAACTCTATCGATATTAGGGATTATGATCTTCTCTACGACCATATAGTTATTGCTCCTCTTGCTATACCATTCCTTGTTTTTTATACTAGTAAATCTCATCATGTCCTTTGGAGGAGATGATGTTAAAGTGGCATGGTTTCTTTTTCTGTTCACTTTCATATTAAATCATAAAGATAGTTAAGTATATGGCAACATTTTCATATTTACTCTATATGCATATAACACCACCAAATTCTACAATACCTAAACAAATAATACAATCTCATAATACAAACATACTATTTCATAATTACCAAAAATTGTATAATCCCAAGTTAATATTATTGATAATTTGATAATAACAAGTTTAATATAAAAATTTACTTAACTCAAACTACCAATCCTTAAGTTTGATATGCTATTACTATGAAATTAATTAATATTACTTAATTGGAGGATGATGGAAGCTAAGATATGATCCTAATATCTCTAAAAACCAGTAAAGTAAAAATCATAAATTTTATTTTAATTGTAAAAATTATTGATTCGTAAATAATCTAGTTTTTTGGGAGTTACGTTTTAGGTTTTTGGGAATGATTTGGGTTTAGGATGGTTAAGTTTGGTGTTAGGAGAAAAAAATTTAGGTGAAAATTTAAGGTTAGGGAGGTTAAGAAGTGAAAAAGTTTAGAGAGTTAAGGTTTTAGCCTAAGAAATTTCAAGTTAGATTTATATAGGATTAGGTTCTAGGATGAGATCGAGATTAGAAATAACTTTGACACCAATGTTTATATGCTTCTATTTCCTTAGTGCTTTTCTCTATTATGGGATCAACTTTTGACATACTACCTATACTAGCATCGATTTTCTTCTATTGTTACTCTTCTTCCTATTATTTTTACATTAGTGCATAGCCCACATTGTAGACTAATGCCAATTAATTTCCATACACCTATTTATTCTTCTACTCAATTTGTCTTCCTTATTTTTACTAACTTTCCACTCCTATAGCCCTTGACTTAACATAAATGATATGTATGTATGAATCAACATAAGATAATCTAAAATTGTGAACCTAAAACATGCAAATAATAAAATTATTGAGACAATAAGTTAGTTAGAACATAAAAATAAGAAAATCTTAGAAATTTCCACGCCCCACATTTTGATATGACATTACCCTCAATATCAAATAAATAATATTATAATCTTAATCATAAGAGATAATTTGAATGAGAGATCTTTGTTAATTATATACAAGGAGGGTAAGGGAAATATTTAAAAAGTTCTATAAACATTTTCCTGTAACAGAAAACAACCATTAGTAAAAATTAAAAAAATTGAAACTAAAATAAAAGTACAGTTAGAATCATTAGGTTGCCTCCCAAAAATAACTTCTATGTAAGTCTTTTAACTAGACTTTCCATTTAAGCTCTTAATTGAAGTCTTTTAACTAGACTTTCCATTTAGGCTCTTAATTCATCCATGCTCTCTAATTAGATCAGCTCAACTACTTACCTATACAAAACTAAGAGAAAGAGAGATATTAACATGATGAATATTATTGTATCCTAATTATGTATAACGCTAATGAGTGTTGAGAAAATTTTATATATAATAATAAAACTTTCAATACCAGCAAGTACACAAATCATCTATTGTAGTATTAAGGTTATTATTCCCACGAGGACTATAGACACGTAAACAATTTGAATAATAACTTTTTCTAAGGTACTAACAATTGATTTGAAATAAAATAAATAAATAAATTTAAAAATATAATAAAACGAAACAATTAAACAATAAAAAGTGTCAAAGAATTAGGAATTATTCGATCCTTATCTTGTTTCCCTTAATCTTATTGATTCAATTTATGTTTGATCCAAGATATCCTAAAATTTTGATTACTCTCTCTCAAGTTCTAATCAAGTAGCCTTAATTGAATTTGATATTCATAGAGTTGTAATTTTTAGATTCACAAAACTACTTCTAACTTCTTCAGTTAGATTTGAAGTAATCCTATAGATAATTAATTTCACAATTAAGATCTCTCTTTAATTGTTCATTACTCTGATAATTGTACGTCTATTAAGTTGCCAACTCTTTTTGTACATCTTAGAACTAATAACTTGATTCACTTCCTTGATTTATTACCAATTATATGCATGAAAATTATCACAAACATTTAAGATGCATTGAATTCAACAAGAAATAACGTTCACAAAATAATTCAAGAACAATCCATAATAGGGATCTAAAAACCTATAATGATGTTAAACAACTTATAAATCCATATAAACATCCAAGAAAATAAAAAATTAAAGGAAAAGAAGGAAAAACTAGTTTCTGCCTTGAGCAAAAAATTTAGAATTTCTCTAAAGCTCCTCTTGATTTTTCCTCTTAATATCCTTTAATGTAGTGGCTACTACCTTTTTTTGTTTTTCTTGTTCTTAAATAGTTTTAAAGGCTTTTAGCGTTCTTTCTAGGATTTTCCTTCTTAATTTGGTTCTAAAAATAGCCTTAAAACTTTAAAATAAAAAAAAACATATGAGCTAGAAAAGCTCTATCACAATTATAACCTTGGAGTCACCACCATGCTCCTGTTGTTTCTTTCTCTATCATGATCGTGATCAATTGTGCACGATTGTGACACTTTCAAGCTTCCTCCATCTTCTTCATTCTTTAATTTTCTGATTCCAAACACTCAGAAACACATAAAAAAACTCATAAAACATAACATTAAGATCTAATTCTTTCTTTAAATCAAATAAACACTTAGAATACATACAAACATTAACAATAAAACAATTCTAAGCTTATACACATTATATTCATCTAAGAAATACTTGAAAATAAGCTTAAAATATATAAAAACATAATATAATCTACACCTATCAGAGGTGGTAATTTCTTTAATTATTAGTTAGATTCTTTTTTTGTAAATGGTAAGGGTTTAGGATTTCTTCCTCATAATTCCTCAAAAGCTTATAAATGTAGGGGTTTATAGCGCTCTTCTTCCACTTTAAAAGCACACCCTATGAGTTCTTAATTATGTTATTAACCACTAAGTCATAACCTAGGTATTTAATCCAAAATAGGACCTATAACGTCCATCCTATAACATTCATCATCAAATGTAGGTAGACTTTCAAGGGCCTTGTATATTTGGAACTGTAGTTTCTCCTTGCCCATTATAAGTGCCAACTTACCCTTAGCCCTCTTGTATGAAAATATAGTCTACCTAAGATGATGGAACCCTAGTTTCATACTTTATTCTCATTGTTAGAAAACTAGTAGGAAAGATGAATTTTTCTACTTTAACAAGTACGTCTTCCACTAACCCAGTTGGGTAATTAATGAACTAATCCACAAGTTGAAGCGACACTATAGTAAGCTTGAATTCTCATATTCTAAGCTTCTTAAAATAATATATAGGTATTAGATTAACATTAATACCTATGTCGCATAAATAGTTAACAACATTAAAAGCACCAAAATCGAATGGAATAGTAAAAGTACATAGGTCCTTTAACTTTAAAGGTAATTTGTTATACAAGATCACATAACACTCTTAAGTTAAAGGTAATGTAGCATTCCCTTTTTTTTTTTTGAGAGGATCTCCTTTAAAAACTTGGTATATAAAGGCATTTGAGTTAATGCTTTAGCAAAGGGTATATTATTATCTAACTTATTGAAAATATCTAAAACTTCTTAAAAATATGTAGGAGTTTTTGAAGTTGTCTTAATCCTTCTATTTCTTTAACCTCTAGGGGTATGAAATGGGTAACATATAGGGTCTCATAGTGGCTTCAGATGTCTTCTCCTAACCATTATCGGTTGAAAATGAAACTAGTGTTGGTTTGCTACTGTCCATCTCATTCTCACTCTCTTACTTAGGCTTCTCCAACCTTTTCTCTTCCTTTTATATAATCGATACAAATTCAAAATCAAGTTTTTTTCCACTCCTAAAATTAATGGTTAACACTTGATCTCTAGGATTCACCTTGACATTACTAGGAAGCTTTCCTTAAACTTATTCACTTATCAACTTAGCTAGTTAGCTCACTTGCAACTCCAAGTTATGAATGCAAGCAGAATTAGACTACATCACTGTTCAAGTCTACCTACTAAAGATTTAAGTTTCCTAAAGTTATCTAGTTTTACATTTATGGAAGACAAGTATTGTTTAAGCATCTATTCCATTCTTTGGTTCGATGATGGTTGTGATTATTGAAATTGAGGTCATTTTTGGAATTTATGTGGTCTCATAGTTCTATCCACTCTAGCTCTGTGCTCCTTCCAAGAGAAATTTAGCTAATCTCTCCACTTTATATTATAAGTACTATAGAAGGGTTTATTTTTCATAGCTTATTTTTCTCCATAAGCATCCATGAAAATTTTCTTTTTATAATAATTTAAGGTCGACTCTACATTTGTCATATATGGGAAGGATACCTATCTATGCTACATTGATAGCATGGCTCCCTAATACCCTCGTCTCAGTTTAAGAAAATCTTCATCTTATTAAAATGATCAACTACTTGGGATGCAAGGTTTGAAAATGCTTGAACCTTACAAAAAATCTTTTTGACTTTCTATTTACCACCTTTGTTAACAATTTTTTAGGTAAAATTTTAACAATCTCTTTGATGCCCTCAGTAGTTTTTATTGATATGGTCACTCTCGCTATAATGTTAACTAAGAATAGAAATGTGAGTGTAAGGCCTTTATAGAACAATTGCATAACCAAATATAAGGAGTAATAATATTATGAGCACTAACTACTCAAAACTTTATCCTAAGACTTGCGGAATGCTTCTCCTTCTTTTTATGCAAAGCTCTGAATCTAAATCGTTAATTCAGTGGTCTTATATGGAGTTAAAATTTTACCATAAAGGCACCATATCCTTGATCTCATTCCTCAAATGATCCACCTTGATCGAGATTAACTTGACCCTTGCTCGATCTCTCATACAGTATAGAAATCATCTCATACGAAGCTCATTTTTTATAATAACATTTATTGGAAGTGTTTACATAATCAAATAAATTTTTTTGAGGAATATGATTGTTTCTTTCCTAGGTCATCCATTGAATGTTGGTAGTAATAAAGATGGATTTGGTTTAACTCATAGTTCCTTACTCTTTAAATCAACATTATATATGAATAACTTGCACTAATCACCAGCATTTAAATATCTCATATATAAATTTAAAGTGGATGATGTTGCTTCATACCAATAATTTTGTTATCTTAGTTTGCAGCCATCTCATCTCTTATTCTTTTTTTTTGTATTTATAGTCCGATTTGATTTCAATTTCTATAGGAAGTAGGTCATTCAAGTTTTCACTCTTGGATCTCCTATCTCACATCAACTACTTGAAAATAAAAAAAATAAAAGAAAACTATAATTACTAGTATAACAATTAAATAGTCCGTGACAACAATGTTAAAAGCTTGATTGAATCTACCCGCCAATGCACATAATTGATCATAACAAGCAATAAAATTTGGAATATTATAGAGAATTGATCCCACAAAGACTATACTACTATACTTATTGATCCTAGTCAAAAAATGAAATAAAATAAAAAAATTTCTTAAAGCAATTAAATTACCAAAATAACAAAAGATAGATAATTAAATAGTAAGAAAAAGATAGAGATAGAGAATGGTAGAGCCTTGAATTTAGTTATGTAAAATTCCAATTATCATGCAAGATTGATTATCAAGGTTTAAATAATAAATAACCTAATTTATCTATGCCTACTCTTGAGGCAAAAATATTTTTAATCGAGGAATTAAAACCTCTCGTATGCATAATTAGCCTTAATCAAACTTATTAAGTATAATTAATCTATTTATTTATCATCCTAGTTTAAGAATTCTCTTTCTCTATAACTAGAATGTTCACTCTCGTAGTGCAAGGATTTTACTTTAGATCTTAGTCTTACCTAGATATTTTCTCCAATTCCTTATGTAGGCTACTACTGCGACCTCAGGCTCTTCAATTCTTATGGAACAATTTATTTTGGTATAACCAAGTTAACTTAAGAGCATCATTGACACTTTAGCTATCAAAATGAAGATATCTATAGCTAATAAAACCAAGAGGTTCATAAACAATATCAATTTGCTCTTTGTGTAGTCAAGAGGAAGAGACTTTAGAGCACCTCTTCCTTCTATATGATTTATCTTGCTATATATGGAGAACAATGCTACATATAGGTAACTTCCTTGCTTTATTAGTGAATTGGAATGACATTACTGAATAGTTTCAATCTGATAATTTATGCAATAGAGGTGGTTTAGCATAAAAAATTTCCTTGGCACATATTATACATACTTTGGAGGGAAAGAAATAATAGTACTTTTCAACATCAACTTAACATTAGAGATGTACTACTTTGGGAGCTTATTGGACTCACAAAGGAACAACTCATGGCATAGAAATTTCACCTAAATTACAACTCACAAATGGCTTTATCCTATAATTTACTCCTTTAATAAAAAATAATTCATTCTAATGGTTTAACTAACATTAATTCTTTTCCATTCTAGCAGTTCCAGTTGTTTTGAGAAATATTTAAGTTTTTGTTTTATTTTATAACTATTAGACTTTATAATGGTCAAGCTTTTCCTCAAATTTTGGTTTATATTTGTATTGACTCTTTTGGTTAGTAATGAACTCTTTAATTTCTAAAAAAAATCCTAAGATTTAATCTCTAATGACCAGTCATAAATCCAACAAGTAAAGATTAAAGAGAATAAATTCAAACAAACTAATAACTCATGAAGCATTAATAATTGAATATCCATCATAAATTACATCCCTAACCATAAATTAATTCCTAAATATAAAATAACTAAAACAAATCAATATTAACATAAAAGAAAGAAGAGAAAGAAATAAGTAAAAGAGTTGTTACCCTAGATCACATATTACATAACTAGTGTTGGGCCAAGTTCTATACCAGTAAACATTAACTTCTACAACTCCACTTATTTTTAGGTAATGTGTAATCAAATTTTGATATCAACTCATAACTAGTGGTTAGGTTTTATTTTTTTTCAACTTTTAAACCTTAAGAGAGATAGTTACTTGTCTCTTAGCTATGTTCGACACTTATAAGGCCTTTTTCACTAAAATTTTATATTTTTGATATATTTAGCTTCAAATTTTCTTTGAATCCTTCATATAAGTTTTTTTCATTTTATTATCTTCCAAATGAGACAAATATGTTCTCAATTTAAAATTTAGAGAAAAATTTAGATCAAACAAGGATTTCTCCTTAAAAATTATTACATATAAGTTAATGAATCGATCATATGAAACTATCATATTATCTATATAAAAATAAGTTAATAAAGATTCTAAGTTACAAATAAGTTAACCCTTAATAACATGTAAAATATAGGCTTATCATATATAAGAGAGAGTGAAGAAATTTGGGAGAAATTTTTTATGAAGAATTTTGAGAAAGGTCTCAAGAGATTATATTGCAGAGTACTTCAACTTGAAAGTAACTCTAGTCCTTTGTATAGCTTCTTTATGAATGAGTGGAATAAGTGTTTAAAATAAACAGACATATTGGTTGGCGATTATAGAGGAAAACTAATTTAGACTTTAGTAGATTTAATCTTGATTACTGAACGAGGATACATATTCAATTTTGTACACCTAAAAAAGCCTTTGTGGCATTTGGTTTCAAAGATAGGTTAGGAGTTCTTGCATTGTTAATTTACAATGATTGGTTAAAGCAATATTACAAAGAAGGTTGCAAAATTAGAGGCAAGCATTAAATATCTAGCCTCGATAGGTAAGGATACAATTACCTTGTTAGAATGGTTTGAAGCTTTAGTATTGGAGTTTGAAGAAGAAAAAAGCGTATACAAAGAATAGTTGAAAGCTCAAGACGAGATGAGCTATGTTGTGTTGATTCTCAAATATATTATGGTTAGGCACAAATTACATTTATAGTTAAAGAACACTTTGGTGAAGGTGTGTGAGAGCCATAGGTTTCCAATGGATGGTAGAACGAGTAACACTTCATAGCAAAAAAAGGTGTCCAATTTAGAAAGGCTTTGAATCACGATAATATACATAGTGGATAAATAGAAACCTATAGTGAAGGACACATACCTCAAATGGTATCAATGTAGATAGATCTTTTGTTGATACTTGGGAGAAAATGAAGAAGGGGCTAATGAAACATTTCTTTTCTAACACCACTTTTTAGCTTGTAAGAAAGTGTTAAATTATTTGAGGCAAGATGGATCATTAAGATAGTATGTTAAATAATTCATATATTTGATTTTGGACATGCAAAATATCTCAAAAGAGGACAAAATGTTCAAATTCTTATGTGGATTGTAGGGTTAGAAAAAAATTAAGCTTTGGAGGAAAAATGTTAAGGACGTTTCTTTCGTAATTATCATTGTAAATACCTTGGTGGATTTTTAAATATCACCATCAATCAAATCAATTTAAGGTAAGAAGAATAGTGGAACTCAAAATGGTTCAAAGAAAGTCAAGTAAAGGGAAGGGTAATTTTCTCACTATAAGTTAAAGAAACATTTAAAATAAAAAATTGCTTGTTTAATTTATAAAGAACCATATTTTGCTCACAAATGACCAAACAAAAGGCAAGTAAGAATAAAATTAATTCTACAGTCACAAAGATTTAACAAAAAAGTGGTACGAATTTGAAAAAGAATTTTATCGTAATAACTATGTTATGTTAGGTGTAGTGATTTTTTTTAAAGGAGCATATAAGCAATAAAAAAACCTAAAAGAAAGGAAAAATAGTATGTGGGTGACATGCTAATGAAAAAGAAGACTTGAACTTATCTTTAAATATTGGCTAAGGAGTTTTTAGTGAAAATTCTTACAGAGGAGTGCCAACAAATTAATTTATTAAGCGTGTTGAGTTCTTATAATAAAGGTGGTTTGTTAGAAACCTAAGTCCAAATGGTGTAATCATATAACTATCAGTAAGCCCTAGTTAATGCTTGATGCTTGGGTTGATATGAAGATAACATGTTCATGAAAAAATAAGAAAAATATTTGTGAGTAAGCTAGGCAAATGGAAAAAATCAATAAGAACTTGAGATTAGGTAAGTGTTGACGTGCATTAGTGTACACTAGCAAAAATGTTTGATGAAGGGAGAGATTGAAATGTGAGACAGAAGCTGATAAAATAACTAAGTTATGCTAAGTCTAAAGGTGCACAAAAGAACTTGACTTTGACAAAGAGGTCTGAAGATACTTAAATTTGTGAGGATTATTATAGGTTACAGAGCAATGTGATTGAACCATAAGCATGCTTGGTGGACTATGCATAAAAATTGACCAGGTGGCTCACCAAAGGCTTACAAAGGCACTTGTTAGTTTGAGAGGTTATGATGTGACAACATATAGTAAGAACATGATGTAGAGGAAAAAGAAAAAGGGAACACTACCTTACAAACTGAAGGATCTACTTTAATTAGTAAGAAAGTGATCAAATGATGTGGTAAAATGGTGGGCATCTTTCAAGTCCAACTTTCCATATGCTAAGGAGTTAGTGGTCAAAAGACATAACTCTCTATTAATTTGGTGAGTTAGTAGAGAAAGCAAGTAGTTTAAATTATTTGGTTTCTAAATGATTTTGAACTTATGTAAAAGTATCCTTTGTAGTTCATTTTAGTATATTGTACATTTAATCATCTATAAGTAAGAGTTGAGATATTTGAGAGAAATCTCTTATTAAGAGCTATAAGTAGGAAGGCTTGAGTGATTGTATTATAAAGCTCTTCAAGTTAAAATAAAATAGAGTCTTTTTTTCTTTATGTGAATATATTAATAAAAGTTTGGCCTTTTCATATCTTGTTCATGACATTTGATTTAGTTATGCTAAATAATTATGTGTTAAAAAGTGAGTGAAACACTTAAACACGAGTAGCATAAGTTGTTCAAAAATAAATGAACTTGTTGTTCATTGATTATAAAGGAAGGATATGATGGAAATCAACTATCTATACAAGCAGCACAAGCTTCTAAGTTAGATAGACATAAAGAATGGCTTATATAAACTGCAATTGTTCAAATAAAGCACTAAAAGTTACTAAATATTAGATAACATTAGAGAAATAGGAAACATTAGACCTATATGGTACAATGTTAAACCCATGCTCTAGAAGAGGATATTAAGTTAGACTCGTGCTCTAAAATTCAATACCATGTTGGTTATGTTTATTCCTAGAAGAATTTTTAAAAGAAAACTAATGCCAAAAATGAAATGTGACTAGCAAAAAAGATAACTATGTTTCATACTTATAAAGTTCTAAAATAAATCAGGTGTCAAACTAGAAGCTGGCTAGGACTTAGATTCATTATTTAGTTTCTTAGGTTTTTATTATTTTAGGTTGTTATTTCCTTTTAGGACTCTATTTTAAAGGGTTTTTACGTATATAAGTGCTCTTCTTGTTGGTGTAATTGACATTTTATCATTATATTGATAAATCCAAAAACTTTAAAGAGATTTTCTTTAATCTTTACGATAAAATCGTGTTTAGATTCTTTAAAAACTTATAATCTTACACTTGTTAGTGGTGATTTAGCCCTCAAATATTATCACTTACAATCATATATTTTCTATAATTCTAGTGATTCATAACATTTTTTATGTTTATGTTTTTGATTTTTTGGATCAAACTTGTCTTGATGGAATGATTCTTGGTCCTGCTCATATTGGTATTATATCTCACTAGTCCTATTGGTAAGGTTCACATCAAAGTTGGTAATAGAGTCATCTTCTATATTTATATTTGTTCTTGAATATTCTATTTATATATGTTTAATATTTTTGTGTCTTTTTCCTATACATTCAATTTTATTTATCATTCTTATCATTATTAATATTTTTTAAGAACAATTAATATTAAGTGCTTTATTCCTTATTTCTTCAATTTTTTAAATTAATCGAAATAATACCATATATAGCATATTTGGATAGGGTTTATGAAGTGAAGTTTTAAAAAATCTCATCCAAAGCATACATAAAGGGATAAAAATTGTGTTATCCTTTACAAGTAAGGATTGTTGTTTTTACTCTAGCAAAAATATGGCATTCTTACATCATATACATTACATTTCCTTATTGTCTTACTTTCTCTAACTTCTTTGGTTCTTTCATACCTTTCTATTCATTGTAATTGAGTGCCATCGAACATAACTTACAAGCTTGATTTTTCTTATTGTCTTAGCCTCTACTAATGTTTTTTGTTTTCTTTTCTAATTAATTTGCTTCTTTAGGAGTTATTTAATAAAGGGAGAACATCTGAACTAAATTTTTTATTTAGATTTTCTAGCTTTTAAATGACCTTTAGTCAAGAGTTTAGGTTATAAGGTAAAGTGAATTTTGAGAGAAACATATAAGGGAGTGCTTTTGCAACTATTATTTCTGTGCAAGTTCATTATGACTTAAAATTGAAAAAAATTCATCTAAAAATAAGAAATAAGTAAAAAGGAAAGATTGGTGATAGACTAAAAGTTCATCATGAATGTTATATAAGGCTAATATGAGTAACTTATTTGATAATTCGTTAAAGTTAGGTACATTTTAGAGAAATACAAAGCTATTATAGCTAGATTACAATATAACTCACTTATATTTGCTACGATGGATGACTTTGAGGCTTATAAGAAGGTTGATGGTGCTACCAAAAACCTATGAGAATAGAATATAAGGTGGAATAATAGAGAAAGAGGTGCAAAAGGAGATGGAACAAGAAGACAAGGAGGTGGAAATTTTTGTTAAAACTATGAAGGAGAGTATGAAGAATAAGGTGGAAAACAACATAGGTAATATTAAAATGTCAATATCGCTGTTTGTAGGAAGGATAGGCCTAAATACCTATTTGGAGTAGAAAAAAGTGTAAATTTAATGTTTGACTATTATAACTTTTTGGAAGAGAAAATTTTTTAAATAGAAGTTTCAAAGTTTAGTGATTATATTATAAATTGGTAGGATTAACATATTCTCATTCAAAGAAACTAAGAACCACCTATGAAGAAGTGGAAGGAGATGGAAATAATGATGAGGATATTATGCTAAGTGCCTACTATACTGATCTTTATCAAAAGCTACAAATGTTAACTTAAGGTTCAAAAAGTATGGAGGAATATCATAAGAGTTGAAGTTTGCAATGGTTAGGGAAAATATGGAGGAAGATTAAGAAGCAACAATGGCTTGTTTCCATTTGTAAGCTAAATTTAGAAATTATCGATATTGTTAAGCCACTTCATTACTTAAAGTTAGAGGATGTGTTTCACACATCCATGAAGATAGAAAGACAGATTAGAAATATGCCTATTAATTTTTTTATGTTTCTAGTGTTGGTTCTTCATCATAGAGGAAAACATAGAGTATAGAAGAAGATAAAGCTCTAAAGTCAAAATATAAATTAACTAAACCAAAAATGCATGAGTTAAATGGAGACAAAAGCTAAGACTAATTCCTGTTCAACAACTAGAAATCAAGATGTCAAATATTGTAAGTGCTTAAAGATAGGACATTGATAACGTCAGTTTACAAGTATGTTATAATCATAAGCACATGATACAAATGTAGCTAATATAGGCGAGTACGAGTTGATCCTAATTAGAATAGGGTTAGCTCGTGAGTATTCACAAACTCAATTATCTAGGCTAATAATTATGATTAATAAAAAATGTAAAATAAAACAATCACTTAAAATACTAAAAAAATAGTAAACAAGAATAAGATAATATATGAATAAACTAGATTTAGGTAAGGTGTTTCCTATGACTTTGTTATGCTTAACTTCACTCTAGTTTAATGAATACTTCTAGTTTCTTGAACTAATAAAAATTTCTAAGTTATAGTTATATTCTCTCTCAATTATAGTTATATTCTCTCTCAATATATATAACCCTACTTATCTTTATTGTGGTCTAATCATATATTTCATATCTCAAATTTTAATGTATGAATAAAAGAATTGAATATTCTAATTTTAATCCTTCAATTCAATTAATTAAAAGAATATGGATAAATCTTAATAAAATTAGATATTCATTAAAATAAAATATCAATTCAACAAATTCCATTTTAGGGTCCATTATACTAAAATCTATATCCTAATTAGTTCACAATCAAACAAGAAATAATAAAATTAAATGTACGTATGAAGATTCTCCATTGCTCATCCAATTATAAGGGTTATCAAAATGCTATATAGCCAATTACGTATAACAATTAATAAGTTAATTCAATTCAATTTGTTATCTTTTAAATTTTATCCTAAATCACAAAATTAAATTCCATGCATAAGGTAAACACACATAAGATAGATAGCTTCAACTCTCGAACGTATTCTCACCCTTTAGTACTAAGATAAAAAATTAAACAAATAATAGCATTAAAAGCTTATTTGAAAAGTCATCTGGAATTTTTATGTGAGAGTAAATATTGGGTAATGAAAACATAGCTATATTACTATGTTAAATGATTACTAGTACCACTCCTTAACTATAATATTTTTTCTGCTCATTATTTCAAAATATTTCCCTTTTTATATAAGATAATGTTAAAAAGAAGTCACAATTACTTGATGTTTGTGCATTTTACATAAAGAATATTGTAATGCTTATTAAGTATTCATTTTCTAAATTCATAAAACAAATTAAACTCAACTATTCACCAACACTTATAACTAGTTAAACAGACCTATCAAACCACTAAAACAATCAAACTTATAATGAATTTTCTCCACTAGTATACTTGCAGAGCAGAACAAATTTCCAAAAATTAATTCCTATTGAGAAATTAATGATAAAATTGGCAACTTGACCATGGTCTCGTATAATCCCTCCCAAACACTTATGATATACATTATCCTCAATTTTGTAAGCATATAAGAATAATAAGAATAATGAAAAAGAGATAGAAATATAGTAGAGGACTTGAACTTCCTTGATTTGAGACACATGAGCTAAATCTAAATGAAATTTCATTACATTAATTACTTCATTGCAGCGTGGATTCAAATTTTAGAA
The DNA here is from genome assembly GCA_027568935.1 of Erythroxylum urbanii. Taxonomy (NCBI): domain Eukaryota; kingdom Viridiplantae; phylum Streptophyta; class Magnoliopsida; order Malpighiales; family Erythroxylaceae; genus Erythroxylum; species Erythroxylum urbanii. Next base: position 16,492 of record JAOQML010054344.1, read on the forward strand.
AGAGCTATAAAAACATAAGTCAAATAGAAAAGAAACCAAAAAATATATAAAGATGATAAAAATAGTAAAAGAAATTAAAACAAAAAACAAAAATATTATGGAGGAGGTGTGTTATCGATGGTGGCGTGTAGTGTATTATCTCTTATGGGTCCTTTAGGTCATAAAAGGAGATCATGTCTACTACATTTTTAATGGATGACACTGTGGCCACTATCCAAGTCTTGTCTTAATCATCTATCTTGTGGTTTAAATATGAACAGTGATCTCTTCTCATAATGGTATCATAGGCTCTTTCGACTCTTGAATATTCCTATCATTGGTATCTTCCTCTCTAGTAAAATCCTCTACTGCTTCATCATCTATGGGCTCATTAGTCTAATGCTCTGGCTCATCACATGCATCTAAATCCTTTGGCTTAACAAGTTACACTGGTGTAGGTAAAATCTCCACTCCAAAATGTTACAAGATTATGATTAATATATTACACATCCAACAAATATATTACTTCTAGTATAAATATGTGGTTGGTTAGGTTCCTTGGGTAGTACTTTAATGTGGGGTGGAGTTGGTCTCTGATAAAATTTTAGACTGTCAATAGCAATAATATTTATCAGCTTTAAGAATCTGAAACACCAAGACCCATGTGAATATTGAAACCAAATCTAGATCAAGTTATACCTTTTGCAGTGGAAATATATAGAAGAACTGGTAGTGTAAGGAAGAGCACGTCAAATGCCACACCTCTATTATCCATACTTTCGTAAGACTAAACACCTTTTAATGTGCTAGCACCACTTTCTGAGTCCTCTCTCTCTTTATCCCTAGCATAGGACGTCTTCTTTTTGGGTTTTAAGCAAATTAGTCTCTTCTGTCTTCAAGTCATACTATATATCCATATATATAGTAAAACTTTAAAGCCTAAAGCCCAAACACTAAGGCCCAAATCCCAAATATGAATAAAGCCTAATGAATGTTCAATCTGCTTGGTGTGTTACCCTGAAGGCTTATTTAATATTAGTAGGAGGCCCAAACTTCTTTTAGGCCCACAAGTTATAAGCAGTCTCTAAAAGACATAATAACTACCCAAGATTAAATAAAGTCGGAATACTACACTACCTTAATCACAACTGATCAATTAGAGTGCCTTCTATAATTTGTTCGCGAGGCATACACCAATAATCTCCCACTTGCACAAGAACCAATTATCCTCAAATAGTCCCTTTTAACTCATTATATCTCGATCAAGCATAAGGCAGGAGATAATGTCATCCTTATTTGGCTTAATCATGTTTCTCAATTTCTAAGTTAGACTGTGAAATAACAAATGACTGACATTCACATCGTTTGTGCACGACCATGCAACTTTTTAGTCTCAACTCATTGAGGGGCTTAGAAATATCTTTCTCCCGTGATATAGGAGAGAAATTTCATTTTGTTCATTAATATTCCTCCACATGATTCATAGCATGCCTAAGCATTACTTTTATAATCACCTTTTACGACTAGTGTTTAACAATGTCAAAACAAACTAATCCATATATAGGAAACCTTGACAAACTCAAGTTAAAGGACTGTATTCAACAACTATGATGAGAATCACTTATGACACTTATATAACAATCCTTAAAGTGTTCTCATAGGGTGTCGATCCAATTGCATGTTCTCCGACATGCACCTATATGATTAATATGATATCTCTATATTAATGACCTGTGAAATATGTTCATCAGTTAATTAACATGCTAGTCTCAACAGTCATTATTATCCTTTACATTAATGACATTGAATAGGGACATTTAGAATAATTGTATCCATGTTACAATAGGGTCTCACGATCAGGTCACACACTTGATGGATAATTGTAAGATACACATTATTCATAGGATCATAATTCAAATTTATTTATAACTCCATTAAACATGAACATAAAAAACAATAAATGGACATTAATAATGGATTATCCAAAATCATGTCACAAAATTACAATCTTATATGATCACAAATCCAAATGTCTATGGCCTAATAGTCTAGTATGAAATTCATGCTTAGCTTGTGGGAGACGCTTAGTCAACAATTCAGCTATATTAAAATTTGTTGACACTTTACACACCTTCACATCACCTCTTTCAATAATGTTTGAAATAAGGTGAAAATTTTGAATATGTGTTTGGTCTTGTGATGAGATTTTGGTTCTTAGCTTGGACAATGGCCCCATTATTATCACAGTAAAGATCGACTGGATTCACAATGCTAGGAACCATAACAAGTTCAATGATGAACTTTCTAACCCAAACAGCCTCCATTGCTGCTTTTAAAGCAGCAATGTGCTCAGCTTCTATTGTAGAATCAGCAACTGTGACCTAGTTGGAACTCTTCCAACACACTGCTGCACTATTCGAACATAATAAAAATCCTAACTCTAACTGGAAGTCATCTTTGTCTAATTGGAAGCTGGCATTAGTGTAACCATTTACAATGAGCTCTTCCTCACCTCTATAGATCAAGAACATATCTTAATTCCTCTTAAGTACTTAAGAATGTTCTTAACAACTATCCAGTGGCTTTCACCTGGATCTAATTGATATCTACTTGTTATGCTCAAAGCATATGCAACAACAACACAACTACGCAGTTTGTCATATATGATGGATCCTACAGCAGATGCATATGGAATCCTACTCATGTTGTTTCGTTCATCTAGGGTCGAAGGGCACTGACCCTTACTTAAAACTATGCACGTGACATGGGTAAGAAGCCTTTCTTAGATTCTTGTATATTGAATATGTGCAAAACCTTATCGGCATAAATGCTTTAACTTAGTCTAATAAGCCATCTCGATCTATCTCTATAGATTTTAATACCCAAGATATAAGCTGCCTTGCTCAAGTATTCCATTGAAAAATAACTTCTTAACCAAGCTTTCACATATTGAAACAGAGGAATGTCATTTCTAATGAGTAGTATGTTATTTACATACAAGACTAAGAAAACAATTGTGCTCCTACTAGTCTTCTTGTAAGTAAAAGGTTCTTCTTCATTTCTGAGGAAACCAAACTCTTTGATTATGTTATTAAAACGAAGATTCCAACTTAGAGGAGCATACTTTAATCCATAAATGGATCGTTGAACTTGCATATTTTCCTAGCATTTTTAGGAAATGTGAAACCTTCAAGTTGTGTCATGTACACTTCCTCTTCCAGATTCCCATTAAGGAAAGATATTTTCACATCCATTTGCCAAATCTTATAATCATATAATGCAACAACTACTAGGAGGATGCCAATGGATTTAAGCATTGCAACTGGGGAATAGGTCTCATCATAATCAATACCATGAATTTGCTTGAAACCTTTAGCCACTAATCACACTTTGCACATATGTACATTGCCATCTGTGTCAACTTTCTTCTTGAAAATCCACTTACACTCAATGGTTTTTACACCATTAGGCGGGTCAACCAAAACCTATACTTTGTTTTGGTACATGGATTCCATTTCGCTAACTATGGCCTGAAGCCATTTATTAGAGTTTGGGCCCATCATTTCTTCCTTGTATGATGCAGGTTCATCATCCTCTATCAGTAATAGATGATGATGTTCAATCACTATGAAACCATGTCTTATAGACTCATAATGGAACCTTTTAGGCCTATGTGGGGATGGTGTCACAGGTGTTGTTTTTACAATATTTTATAGATTAAAACGAGGCTCCTCTTATGTTGGAACATTCTCCTATCCTTGAATTTCTTCAAGATGTACTTTACTCCCACTAGTTCCTTTAGAAAGAAATTCTTTCCCTAGGAAGACACCATTTTAATTAATAAACACTTTGTTCTCGGTGGGATTGTAAATTCTTTAGTTTCCTTAAGATACCCCACAAAGAAACATTTATCAGTTTTAGGTCCAAGTTTTTTAGATGTTAACCTTATAACATAAGCTTCATGTCCCCAAATCTTTAGAAAAGATAAACTAAGAACCTTTCCTTTCTACATCTCATATGGTGTCTTTTTACTACTTTCGATGGACTTCTATTTGGTGTAAACGTAGTTGTTTCAAGAGCATATCCCCAAAATGACAATATAAGATTTGCATGACTTATCATAGATTCAACTATATCCAATGATGTTCGATTCCTCCTTTTAGTCACCATTGTGGTGTTCCAGGTGGAATGAGTTGTGAAACTATTCGCACTCTTTAAGATGGTCATCAATATCTAGACTCAAATATCCACCACCTTGACTTGATTGAAGGGATTTTATTTTCTTGCCAATTTAGTTTTGTACTTCATTTTGGAATTCCTTGAACTTTTCAAAGGATTTAGATTTATGTTTCATTAAATAAACAAAACCATATCTACTAAGGTCATCAATAAATGTAATAAAGTAATGAAAACCTCCTTTAGTAATAGAATTTAATGGTCTACATACATCAATATGTATGAGTGCTAATAAATCACTAGCCCGCTGACTGTGTCCAATAAAACGTGCTTTAGTCATTTTTCCCAATAAACAAGATTCACATGTATCATATGATTCAAAATTAAAAGAGTTTTAAAGTCCATCATTATGGAGCTTATGTATGTGCTTCTCGTTTATTGTCCTAAACGAAAATACCAAAGGTAGGTGGGGTTTGAAGCATTAGATATGAATCTCTTAGTATTTATGTTATAAATAGACCTTTCTGAATTTAGAACATAAATCCCATTCTCTAATTGGGTGCTACTATAAAATATTTCATTACGAGAAAATGTGCAACAATTGTTCTTAAGCATAAAATAAAAACCTTCCATATCCAAAAATAAAATAGAGAGAATATTCCTACTTATAGCAGGTACATGGTAGTAATTATTAAGTTCTAAACCCATGTTTGAAGGCCAAGATAAATGAAATGTCCCTATAACTGAAGTAGCAACTCTTGCTTCACTACGTGTATGTCCAGTCCACCTTTTGCCAAAAAGTCTACTATTTTGTATTCCCTACAAATTCACACAAATGTGAGAACCACAATCGGTATCCAATACTTGAGATGTAGAGCAAGAAGTAGCAATATTTACTTTAGTAACATAAATACCTGAAGTAGAAGTGTCATTACCCTTCTTCTTCTTCTTCTTCAGATTTTCTAAATATTTCTTACAGTTTCTCTTCCAATGACCAACTCATTACAATAATGGCAAAGATCGTCATTAGAAGGACCAAACTTAGTCTTGGGGCTAGGATTGGGATTGGACTTGCTTCGATTATTAAACAAAACTTTGCCCTTACCCTTCCCCTTCCCTTTACTATTACCTTATTTCTTAAAACTTTTCCCTTATAGACTATGAGGACCTTAGGTTAAGGTCCTTCTTAATGTTCTACTCAGCATTCTTAAGCATCCCATGTAACTCAGTCAAAATTTTATTTAGATTATGCATTTTATAGTTCATATCAAAAGTATCATAATCATCTGGCAGAGACTGAAGGATGATGTTAGTAGCTAACTCTTGGCTTAGAGGAAATCCCATTCTTTCCAAGTTCTCAACAAAGCCTAACATCTTAATGAAATGTAGGCTAACTGGGCTTCCTTTTGCGAGCTTGCACTCTAAGAGAGACTTCATAGTTTGATATCTCTCATTTTGTGCTTGTTCCTGAAATATATTTTTCAAGCTTTTAATCATCTCATAGGCTTCCAGGTTTTTAAACTAATTTCACAACTTTGGGTTCATAGTTGCTAACATGAGACAACCAACATTAAGAGCATCATCCTCACGCTTCTTGTAAGCATTTATTTCAATAAGGGAAGTGGTGGAAAGAGTTGCCGTTTTGGGGACAAGCTTTTCAAGGACATAGTCCTTTTTTTCTTGCTTGAGAACAATTTTCAAGTTTCTATACCAACCCATAAAGTTTTAACCATTCAACTTGTCCTTCTCAAGGACAGATCGTAGTGAAAAACTTGATGAAGAGTTGGTATGGCCCCTAAACTATGAAGATCTAATCTCTAATATGAAAATCTTGTAGTAAATGGACCGCCATCCTCGTTCCTTCACTTCAAGCAATTTGATTCTTCAATTAACTTGAAAGGTATAATATTATAACTAAAACTAGTAATAATCTAATCATTATATAAAAACATAACGATACACAGGCCGTATCTAAAATTACATAAATGTGTAACGACATGTTGGTTGTATCTGAAAAGTAAAACAACTTTGGGCCATACTATTCACCATTCATAATCAAGTCAAGATATTAAATGTCAAAGCATATAAAACACCAATCACAAGAAAGCACGTGATCAACATAAAACGTAAAATTTGATGAGGGTCAGGGGTTGGCGCCCCCTGCGAACTCAAGGGATAGCGTCCCTTGCGGGGTCCAAGAGGTAGCGCCTTTGGTAGAGATCTCCCTAATTCAATCATATTGAACTATCTACATTCTCGCTTATTCAATCACATTCTATTTATGAATTAATCTTATTAATCAGAAACCACTAATCTAATCATATTATATTTATGAATTAATCTTATTAATTTGAAACCCCTAATTCAATCACATTGAACTATCAACAGAACTCTAATTCAATCATATTGAATTATCGAAAGAACCCCTCATTCATTCATATTGAACTATAAATAGAACCTGACATTCAATTATATTGAACTATCGACACCTCTCATTCAATCACTTCACATTCAACTATCGATAGAACCCCTCATTCAATCATATTAAATTAATGAAAAACCCTAATTTCATAAGATTAAATCGAATTTAATTTTAATAAACATAAGTGGCTCTGATACCACTGATAAAATTTTTAGACTATCAACAGTAATAACATTTATCGACTTTAACAATCTGAAACACCAAGACCCATGTGAATATTGAAACCAAATTTAGATTAGGTTATACCTTTTAGAGCAAAAATATGCATAGAAACTGGTAGTGTCAGGAAGAGCACGTCAAATTTCGTGCCTCTACTGGTATCCACACTCTCGTAAGATAGAAAAACCCTTTCTGATATGCTAGTACCACTTTATGAGACCTCTCTCTTTATCTCTAGCAAAGGATATCTCCTTTTATGATTTTATATAAATGAGTCTCTTTTATCTTCAAGTCATACTATATATCTATATACTGTCATGGTGGTGCATTAATAAGTACAAAATGATATCCTTTCCCATATGTTTAGAGCTTCACCATGTATACGTCTCTTAAAATATCCATTACAGGAGTTGTAGAAGTGGTTGCTTTTGTCAGGTCAAGCTCATCTATTTGCATTCTTAGCATTCTCACCAACTTAAAAATGACTGAGGAACTATCTATGATAGTGATGTTGGCCTAATGTAGGTGTCATCGAACCGATTAGATGAAAAAAATCTCAAAATATGTCATCTTCCTTTAACATATTCAGTAGATGATGACGAGGTATATATGACTCACTAAGCCTATACTCTCCCTCCTAGTGTAAAGTGAGTGTGTAAATAATTTGTTTATATACCTTATCACTAATAACCAGAATCCAAAAGCCTTAGACTTTGTAGGATGGTAAGGCCTTATTGTGGCCATTGAGTTCCAATAGTTTTAGGAGTCTATATCTAACTAGTCTTAATCTAAAGATATCTTTGTAGGTTATAAGGTTGAGCATGCTGCTTCAAATATAAGCCAAAATGGACATTGAACTGATTGTGGTTAAGGCTATGATATATAAAGCTAATCTAAATTTGAGGATGGATTTGCCATTTCATAATGTTTTGTTATTATTAACCTCCAAAGTGCACATAAACACTAGGGTAAGCTCTTTGCAAATTGACACTCAAACATTAAAGAAATCCAACCATTTGTCAAAGGAGATTATTTACCTTATGTCTTCTACTAGGTCCACCTCTTTTAGTACATCCCAACTAACGTACTTAGTGTTGGAGTTATGTAAATATAGTGCCCTAGAAAGTAAGTGCGTTTACATATAACTTAATTTTCTTCCAGTTACTTTTGTAATGAAAATATTTATTATTCATAAAATAAAAGAGTTTGGTTTTATTTGCATGAGCATTATATATTTAGTCATATGGTACCAAGATTCTTTTGTAAGTAATATACATATACATGGAGATGTATGGGAAACATGTATATTATTAGAATCTAAA
>JAOQML010054355.1:0-10199 GCA_027568935.1 Erythroxylum urbanii
GCATCACATGTTCCAAATTATGTTACTTAGAATCCATGTGATCAACATGCCATATGTCCCTAGTGTTTTTACTTGTATGAGTGAAATTCCTAATTCTTTTGCAAAAGAAGTCCAAATGTTTAATCCTAAGGAAGGTTCCATTTATTTTTTATATGTGATTTCTTCTTACCCAATCATGTATCCTCGCTAAGTCATCTTTATAGCAATTATATTGCAATACTTCTTCATAACAATTATATTGCCATTAAGATGAATTTCAAAAAGGCATAGGTAGCAACTTAATTCCAATATTCACAAAAAAATGATCAATTGCATTGTTCATCCAATATAACTTATAATCTTGATCCTTTTTTAGTTCTTATATATCTTTAAATGAATCTTTTCTCTTATGACTCTTATATGATCATGGTCTATTTTTTCTAACATGGGTTATATTATTACCATCTTTTTTATTTAAATTTGTTATCTATTAGCAAATTGATAGGAGGATCTCATTATTTTTTTTATTATAATCAAACTTTCGCTAGATATAAAACCTAAAAACTTGGAATATGATTGGTTTGGATAGAACAATATAAGGCTTATATCACTTGAATACATGTCCCACCATAGTTTTTATTTAAATTCAAACTTTAGAAATCAACTTGTAGGTGATTAATTCAAACATGAATACTTGAACTTCATTATGATTAATTCAAACTTAGCATTAACATAAGAAATTCATAGGTTTAATATACATGACAATTTTTTGTATAATAAACTCCTAAGACAGTATATAGACTAGAAATCCGTGATGCAACTCCCATGAAGTTTATGGGTGAAAAATTCCACGAGCCTATGCCTCACAGTGAGAACTTGCTTTCTCGATTCATATGGTGTAACAATATCGTGTACCATAGTGCTTATTTAAATTCAAACTTTGGAAATCACCTTGTAGGTAATTAATTCAAACATAATGCTTGAACTTTATTATTATTAATTCAAACTGAGTATCAATATAAGAAATTTATAGGTTTAATAGACATGAAAATTCTTCGCATAATAAACTCTTAGGATGGTATATAGGCTAGAAACCCGTGATGCAGCTCCTATGAGGCTTATCGGTGAAAAATTACACGAGCTTAGGAGTCACAGTAAGAACTTACTTTCTCGATTAATATGGTGTAACAATGTCACGTACTATAGTATTTGCTTAAATTCAAACTTTGGAAATCAACTTATAAGTGATTAATTCAAATATGACTACTTGAACTTCATTGTTATTAATTCAAACTAAGTATAACATAAGAAATTCATAGGTTTAATAAACATGAAAATTCTTTGCATAATAAACCCTTAGGATAGTATATAGGCTGAAAACCTATGATGCAGCTCCCATGAGGCTTATCGGTGAAAATTTCCATGAGTGTAGGAGTCATAGTGAGAACTTGCTTTCTTGATTCATATGGTGTAATAACGTCACGTACCATAGTGCTTGTTTGAATTCAAACTTTAGAAATCAACTTTTAACTGAGTAATTTAAACATGAATACTTGAACTTCATTGTGATTGCTCGATGTAGTGTTGGATTTAATACATGTATGTACTTTTTTTTACTTCTTAATGTCACTTCTTACAGGACATTAGTTGGCATATTGTTTTATTTGACTAATATATACTCACATATGTTACCTATCAATTAATTCATTTAACTAATGTTCATATTTGGAATATTGTTAGAATAATTGATGGCTAGATGTATGAATTACAGTTCATTTGTAAGGTTATTATGAGTTAGAATGTATTGATTATCCAATCACTAAGGTGGAATTGGTTGTGATTGAGTTTTCTAATTGTGAACTCATATAATAAGATAAGTTAGTTTCAATTTGGAGGGGAAATAGTTAGAGACCTGTAAAAACTTATGGCATGTTCTGTAAAGTAAAAATTAAATGTTCTGTAAACTTAGGGAAAATAAAAGATATTAACTATGAAATCACTATTTTAAATAATAATTTTGCAGAAATGAGTAATGCTGATAGATCTTGGATGTATAGACAATTAACACTAGATGATTTCATTAATCCTGAGTTTGTTAAAGGAGTTGAAGCTTTTATTCACCATACATGTTCTCAATCTGCATATATGGATGCCCTAAAGATCAAATGTCCATGTAAAAAAGTTTAAAATATTCATTTTTCTTCATATTGATGAAATAAATCTCCACTTATTAAGAATAGGGTTTGTTTCAAATTATTTTAAGTGGACACGATATGGGGAGCCATTAATTTATAGCACCTCAAGGGGTAATAAAATAAACTTTTCAATAAATGTGGATGAGTTTGAAGGGGGGATTGGATTTGGAAGTGGTTGCTACTGAAAATCCTTACATCCAAATGGTTTATGATGTAGTTGATTATACCTTTCAGGAAAATATAGAGAATCTTGAAAAAGAACCAAATCCACATGCAAAATAGTTTTTTGACTTACTACAATCAACTGACCAAGAATTATGGCCAAATTATCTTCAATTGCTCGAATATTGAACATAAAGTTTGAAGGACATATTTCTAATCGAAGTTTTGATAAAATTCTTGCTTGGTATAATGAATCATTATCTTTTAGTCATACAATGGTTGATAATTTTTACAATATGAAGAAACTTATTAGGTGTCTTGGTTTGCCAGTTGAAAAAATTGATTGTTACAAATTGGGATGTATGATGTGGAATTACAAAAGTGCAAATTTTATGGTCAATCTAGGTTCAAACCTAGAAAACATACTATGAAACATAAATTAGTACCTTGGAAGTGAATGTATAACAAGCCATCCATCGGATACACTTGCATGGAAACATTTCAATAACACCCATTATAAGTTTGTAGCTGAAATTCAAAATGTTAGGTTAGGATTGTTGACGGATGGATTCCAACCTTTTTGTCAATCTAGCTAACAATATTCATCATGCCTATTAATAATTATTCCTTATAATTTGCCTTCATGGATGTGTATGAATTAGGCATATGTATTCTTGACTGTGATTGTGCCAGGGCCTATAAATCTAAAGCATAAAATTGATGTATTCTTACAACCATTAGCATCTGAATTGCATCATCTTTGGGAATACGATGTGGAGACATATGATGTATCTCTTAAACAAAAGTTTTTGTTGAGAGCAGCTTTGATTTGGACTATTAGTAATTTCCCAGACAACATATTGCAACATATTTTGATAGGATGGTACAAACACCTCCTCCCCCTCACAAAGCTAATGACGAGATATTGCAAGAGACTGATGAATTAAGGTTGTTGAAAGTTACAGAACTTGAAGCTGTTGAAGTTAATACAAGCATTAGTAAAAACTTTGGTTGGAGAAAATGCAACAACTTTTAGGATTTGCCATATTGGAAATCTAATTTGATAAGTCATAATCTAGAGATGTGATGGATATTGAAAAAAATATATTTGACAATTTGTTCAATACCATAATGAACATTGAAGGGAGGACATAGGATAATGCAAAATCATAAATTGATTTCAAAGTTTTTTGTAGAAGGAATGAAATAGACAAAGATCTTTGCACCGGTAAATATTCGAAAGAATATTACACTTTCGACAAAAAATAAAAGAAAATTTTGTGTGAATGGTTGAAAAGTATAAAGTTTCCCGATGGTTATGTTTTGAACTTGGCAAGGTGTGTGGATATGAGGAAGTACAAATTATTTGGGATAAAAAATCATAATTGTCATGTGTTTATGCAAAGGCTAATTCCAATTGGATTTGGGGAGCTACCACCTAATAAGGTTTGTGAAGCTATAACAGAATTAAGTTTGTTTTTCAAAAGCTTAACATCATTTGAAATAAAGTTGGCTAAAATGGAAAAACTAGAAAGGGAAATTCCAGTTATCATGTGCAAATTGGAGCATTTACCCATACATTTAGCACACGAGGCTAAACTTGTTGATCCAGTTCAATATCGATGGATTTATCATTTGAGAGGTAATTTTAGTTGATATTTAAATAAAAGTTATAGCATGTTTTAATCACATAATTGTACTAACCCTATTTATAATGTAGTTATTTGCATCACTTGAAGAAAAACGTCAAAAACAAGACTAGAATTGAAGTTTTGATATGTAATGCTTATATAGTGGAGGAAGCAAATACATTTTGTTCATATTATTTTAAGTTACATATGCACACAAGAGAAAGAAAATTTTCTCGTAATGACGATGGGAGAGAAATGGGTGATGTTAATGGTAACTTATCTATTTTCACATATCCAGGATGAACATATTGACGTTCAACAAGAAGAATGTTAACAGTAAAAGAAATAGAGGCTGCCTATGATTACATTTTATTGAATTGTAAAAAGGTTCAATCTTACGCGCAGTAGGTTTAAGTTGATTTTGAAATTGATTTTTTGATTTTTTGAAGTTACTGTTGTTCATAACTAAAATACATAATAATGCTTTTAAATTATACGAGCAATGTTTACGCTAGCTAATGGCCAAAACAACATAGGATGATATCAATAAAGAAATTGAAAGACATTTTCCTCGATGGTTCGAGAAATATATAAGTTTCACTTGTAATAATTGAAATGGTTGAATTATCATATTAAATTTATTAGATGACATTATACTATTTAATATGATAAATTGTTTTTTGTGTAGGCCTCAGAAAATCCAATAAAAAACAAGTTCATATGTGGTCTTGCAAAAGAACCTTTGCGAACTATTAAATTATGCCTGATGTATTTTGTTAATGGATATAAATTTTATACAGAATATCATGGTCATAGCATGACAACAATAAATATTAGGGTTTGCATATAGGGAATTGATGGATTCCTATGGTAAAATTACTGAGATACTTGAAATTGAGTATCCTGCATTGCCAATAAAATGAAGTGTGATATTTAAGTGTGAATGGTTTGATCCATCTCTTGATGTTTGAATAAAAGTGTATAGTCGATACAATCTAGTTGAAATTAATCAGCGAAAAAGATTAAGACAATTTGAACCTTTCGTGTTAGCGATGCAAGCGATCCAGATGTATTATGTCCCTTTCCCAGCTTACAATAAGATAAATCAGATTGGTTGGCCGTATGCAAAATAAAACCTATAAGTGTTTTTGAATTACATGGAAAAGGATAAAGTAAGAGAATTGAAAATGAAGCATTTCAAGGAGATTTTATGAAATAAATGCTCGTGTAACATATGACAAGAATGAACCTTTAAACGATCCAAACGATGAATATGTTGAAATTTCATCTAGAGAGGATGAGGGGGGCAAGAGATCTAAAGGGGAGCATGACTTTGATTCTAATTTTTTGGAAAAAGAAGATGATGATTATTTTGATTTACAGTTAAGTGTTGATAACGATTAATTTGTGTTTGTAATAAAATATTATATGAATAAATCTATTATTGCATTAATAATATATTATTATATACTGAATTTATATTGTTCTATTACTAGAAAGTTAAATAAATTGTGAATTTCAGGTTAAAAATATGTCACCAAAGAAAAAACAGGATATGATGTGGCCAAGGTTCATGTTACAATGATTTAGAGAAGCCAGTGCATTTCTAGGTGAAACATCACATTCTGTAGATGCTACTGCACCTCCAGATGAGACATCACCTTTTGTACCTACTTCTATACTAACTAGTAGCTCTACTACACCATCCACATCCCTACACCATCCACCACCTCTATACTAACAGAGATATCAGGGGTAAACGTTGTGGATGAAGGAGGCGACCTCTAACCTGAGGCTAGGGGAGTTGATGGAAGAACTTACATCACAATTGTCAACAATTTATAAATAAAATTCTAAAAATTTTGTAATACATGATAACATCATATGTTTATACTGAAGTTATAGGTTTTAATTTGAAAATGATCTAAAATAACTTATATATTAGGTTGGTTCCATCTGAAACGTGCTCAAGAAATATTTCATCCAAGTTCAAGGAAAGGATAGATCATGAAGGTTATATATGGAAGGATATCTCTCAACCAACAATGGATTTTTATAGAGACTTTCTTGCTTCGATACAAGTGTACGACCACCTTATATATCTGAAGAAATATGGAGTCGTTGGCAGCACTATTAGACATCACCGAGACAATATCCATTTCAGAGCGCATTTCTGCCAAGAGATATGGAGGACCAAATAAAGAGAGCCTACCTGTACACACTGGAGGATTTTTGACTCACTAGGAGCATGCACTTTAACTTATAAGTATCAAAACTTTACACTTATATTCTAATTTTTGTATTTTGATGTATGAAATTTGGTTTCAGTGTAATTTGATGTATGAAATTTAAAATGAAAATATATTTACATTATGAAGAATAATAATGTTATAAATGTTTGGTGCCATTAATGGCTGTGTTGTTGAGTTAAATTTTTTTCTCCAATAAGGGGTAAATATCATAGAAATTTTGTCAAAATTTTTGTAAATTTAGTTCACTTATAACAATTTATTCTTATGCAGAAAAAGTCTATAGGCAGGAAGCCTACACCACTCCAGCTCTTTTTCACATTCACACCAAGAAGCATAATGATATGACCTTTGTCAACACCCGATGCAGACAAGTTCATATATGTAAAATCTATACTTTAATATTAATTCTTAAAAAGTATCAATTATTAACATAAACAACTATAATGATATGACCAAATATAAGAAAGCATTGAACGACAATCTCATAACTATGAGATTGTTAATGAAAGTCAGGCTTATCTTGATGAAGTGGATGGTAGGGATTGCCGTGGAAGGATTTTCAATTTAGGTTCATTTTTGAACACATGTTATTCACAATCCTCTACATTCACTACAGCTGGATCTAGTAGGCGATCCACGTTAAATGAGAAAGTCCTCTAGCTTGAGAACACAGTGGAGAGGCTGGCAACTCAATAGCAAAAATTAATGGAGTACATAGCCCAACTTCGTAATGAGATGGACCAATTGAAGGGGAGGGACAATTCCTCATCGTAGCAGTCAGAGTATCCGCCTTCACCACCTGCATAACTTAGATGAATAAGTGAATGTATTTGATGTTTTGCTACTTTTAAGTTTTTGCGTAAATTCTTAATTTACAGTTATTTTCAAAATACTTATTTCTGTACATTTTAATTTTTTTTATATTAACAATCAGGATAATGTTTACTTTATATTTATCAATCAATGTTATATTATTTACACAAATTAAATATACAAAAAACCATAAGATTATGAACAAAAAACTCAGATAGGAAGTGAGAAATGGTTGCAGAAATTTATCAAGCTAAGTTTCCCAATGGAAAAACAATATTCCGTTGCTAATTAGCAAGGGAACGATACCATCTGTCGGTAATGTACCAACGGAATATATTATTTCTTCGCTAATTAGTGATGAAATAAATAAATCCATCCGTAAGTTACCGACCGAATATATCACTCCATTGGTAAAAATTTTGCATCAATTCATGTTTTGGTCGATAACTTTAGCGACGAATTTTTAAATGTCTGTTAGTAACTTTAGTGACAGACATATGATTTACCGTCAGAAAAAGTAGCAACGGAATATTAGAATTTTGTCCAAGAAGTAGTGATGGAATACTGTAAATCCATCGGTAAATTTGATTTAACTTACCAACGAAAATCTAAAATTATGTTGCTAATGTTACTAATGGTTTGACAAAATTCCATCGTTAAATTTGATGTTGTTATTTTTAATATATGGGAGAGGCGAGCTCGTAGACGTTATAAAAACTTTCTTACTTCAATACATAAGAATGGTGTACAACCACCTTATATATCTGAAGAAATATGAAGTCATTGGTAGCAGTATTGGAACATCACCCAAGGCAATATCCATTTCAGAGTGCAATTCTACCAATAGATGTGGAGTGCCAGACAAAGAGAGCTTACACGTACACACTGGAGGATCTTTGACCTACTAGGAGCATGCATTTCAACTTGTAAGCTTCAAAACTTTACACTTATATTCTGATTTTTATACTTTGATATATGAAATTTGATTTTAATTTAATTTGATGTATGAAATTTAAAATAAAAATATATGTGCATTATGGAGAATAATAATGTTATAAATGTTTGGTGCCATTAATGGTTGCGTTGTTGAGTTAAATTTTTTTGTCTAACAGTGGGTAAATATTATAGAAATTCTGCCAAATTTTTTTAATTTAGTTTACTTTTAACAATTAATTCTGATGTAAAAAAGTCTATAGGCAGAAGCCTACACCACGCCAGTTCTGTTTGCACTCACACCAAGAAGCATGATGGTATGATCTTCGTTAACACTCGATGTAGACAAGTTCATGTATGTAAAATCTATGCTTTAATATTACTTCTTAGAAATTATCACTTATTAATATAAACAATTATAATGATAGGACCAAATATAAGAAAGAATTGAACAACAGTCTCAAAACTCTAAGACTGTTGATGAGAGTCAGCGTATCTTGGTGCAATGGATGGTATGGACTTTCGTGGAAGGATTTTCGACTTAGGTTCATTTGTGAATACATGTTATTCGCAATCCTCCACATTCACTACAGCTGGATTTAGTAGGCGGTCCACATCAAATGAGAGAGTCATCCAGCTTGATAGAATAGTGGAGAGGTTGGCAACTCAGTTGCAGCAGTCGATGGAGTAGATATAACAATTTCATAATGAGATTGATCAATTAAAAGGGAGGGATAATATCTAGTCGCAGCAGTCAGAGCATCTACCTTTACCACCTGCATAGCTTAGATGAATAAGTGAATGTATTTGATATTTTGCTACGCTTAAGTTTTTGTATAAATTCTTAATTTAGAGTTATTTTCAAGATACTTATTCATGTGCATTTTAATTTTTTATTATATTAATATTCAGGATAATGTTTACTTTATATTTATCAATCAATGTTATATTATTTACATAAATTAAATATACAAAAAACCATAAGATTATGAACAAAAAACTCAGGTAAGAAGTGAAAAATAGTAGCAGAAATTTATCAAATCTAAGTTTCCCAACAGAAAAACAATATTCCGTCACTAATTAGCAACAAAACGATACCTTTTCCCAATAATATACCAACGAAATATATTATTTCTTTGCTAATTAGCGACGGAATAAATAAATATGTCCGTAAGTTACCGACATAATATATCATCATGTCGGTAAGAATTTAGCTCCAATTCATGTTTCCGTCGATAAATTTAACGACCGGTTGTTAAATATACATCGGTAACTTTATCGACGGACATACGATTTACTGTCGGCAAATTTACTGAAGGAATATTGGAATTCTGTCCGCAAAGTAGTGACGGAATACTGTAAATCTGTTAATAAATTTGGTTTAACTTACTGACAGAAATCCAGTCGCTAAATTTACCAATGGTTGTTTCTCCGATGTTTGTTTCTATCCATAATTTTCAGCTACAAAGTATGGAATAATCAAGCTGGTTTTATTCATTTATGCAGTGAT
The DNA here is from genome assembly GCA_027568935.1 of Erythroxylum urbanii. NCBI lineage: Eukaryota > Viridiplantae > Streptophyta > Magnoliopsida > Malpighiales > Erythroxylaceae > Erythroxylum > Erythroxylum urbanii. The sequence continues at coordinate 9,476 of JAOQML010054355.1, forward strand.
CATATCTTGTAAACTTAAAACTTTTCAAGCTAGCAAAACATAATACAAAAATAGAATATCAATTAGCAGTTGGTTTTTATAAGTTTGCGGGATTAATAACTTAATTATAAAACTATTTGTTTGTGAGGGCTTTAAGCTAACGAACACTCAAGTTAATCAGTCAGCCAAATTTGAAAAGTTATTAATGAGGATTTGTGGATGATTGCTTTGGTCATTATACCGACACAGTGTTCCAAGGATTTGATCATGTTATCTTTTCTTTTACAAGACAAAAATCTTTAGTTTTCTGTTTATCACGTGATCAAGCAACATCTTCGGAAAGTCTCTCTCTTTAGACTCTCTTTTTTTCCTGACACATTATCTTTTCTTTTATAAGACAAAAATCTTTAGTTTTCTCTTTATCACGTGATCAAGCAAGATCTTCGGAAAGTCTCTCTCTTTAGACTCTCATTTTTCCTGACGCAGCATCTCTTTCTCCTGCATGGCGCACCTAACCTTTGGTAAGCGTTCTTTTTTTTTGTTTACAACTGCTTCAAATTAGACCACGACTTTCGACTTGCGCGAGATTCAACAGATTATTTTTTTAATGAGTTTTTGTACAAGTACTAATTAATTAATCATGCGTCTTGTTCTCATGTTGTTATTCTTTATGCAGTATTGAGGCTTTTTTGACAAATAAGGTTTTTTTTAATTATTTAATTAATTAATTAATTAATTATTTATT